>APFE031410794.1:13648-26240 GCA_000404065.3 Pinus taeda | reverse complement strand
AAACAAGAGCAATCCTTCTCTAAACATACATTATTCTACGAGAAACCAAGTGTTTTCCGATCTTACCTTAGGTCCAATGCTTGTTGTAGCAGTCCAGCCTTGCTGATCCAGATGAGCTCCTCCTTCACTTTAAGACCTGCATACACTAACAAGACAAACGATTTACATAACACCTGAATATTTCATAAAACAAAGCATATTCATCAACTAGACCAAGGAGTACATGAAATAATTCATTAACAACAAATCATTGAGAAGAATGGACTTATTTGTATTAAGGAAACAAAAAAGGAACCATTACAACCTGAGCCTTGGTGTTGTTCAAGTTCCTCCCAGGGTCCAACAAGAGATTTCCTCTACTTTGACAAGCTCACCCACTCCCAATATGGCAACAAGAAAGGATAGTGATCTCTCCTCACAAGTCAACAATGGAAGTCCTAATTCCAGCAGCATTTACCCTTTGGAATGTTCAGCTTTCAACCTCCCTTCCTCTGGCCCAATGCCTGTATTTATAGTATTCTAGAGGAAGTTATTCAGTTCCAACATCAATGGGATACTCCCTCTTTTGGATGGGGTAGCTCCTCTCTTGATGGGATAAGTTCCTCTATCATAGGGATGCCTGAACCATCTGGAGGCGCTCAATACACGTCAAACACTCTTCTAGAAGGCTCTAGAAGTGACCACAAGTAACTTTTTAAAGATGAAACTCGCGCCTTTTGACCTTTACAGGGGTACGCACCCATTCTTTGGCTTACAGAGCGTACAAGTACGCAGGTACAATGAGTTTGGGATGCGTACACGCAGGCAAGGTAGAGAGAACCTGCGTACCCAGAGATAAACATGTTTTTTAATGACTTTCTCTCTTTTTGAAGTTTGACATGAAGAGCAGAGGTATAAGGCTTGACAAGGAGGATAATATGACTATTGATGGAGCCATATTAACTGCAGATAGTCATGGTGACAAATTTCAGTGTAACAGATATTCTTCACCATCAAAAAAGAGAAAACATCATAAAGGAGGGAGGATTATGAGGTATGAGCTCACAAACTATAATGAAATCAATTCCTCACCATTCATCAAATAATGATTTGAAGATGTCAGTTGCTTAGGGTTTTGTCAAAGAGTGGGAGAAGTAGGTTTTCATGAGGAGCTCACTGATTGGATTGCCACCAATCTGAAAGTGGAAAAATCCAGCATTGCAAGGATTGAATTTACATTCTTAGTAGTTTCCGTCACTCTTACCACAAGGATACCTAATCATGGGGAATATTGGTTCAAAGGCATGAGCCTAGACCTTGAGCAATACAAACCTTTCTTTAAATCACCCTACAAAGAGGCTCATTCACACATCATTCCATTCAGGTACCTGTTGGAAAGGTATGCACCACTGATGAAGGTTGTAATCAAGTTTTTCACTTGTGAGGGGATATTTTCCAAACTGTTTCAATACCACATTAGGTCGCTAATGCATTTCACAGCTATGAAACCTCTCAACCTTTGTAACTACTTGTGTAGAACTCTTATCAAAATGTCTGAGAAGGTCAAATGAAAAGTAAATAGCATTACCCTAGCCTTTTCCATCACAATTTGATAAAGGTTGTAGTCCTCCATCAGGTGGCAGAAAAGAACATGGCATGGGATACCTTCATTGAAACAACCTTACAGTGGCATGAAACTACTTCATCAAGCCATCATCAACACAAATCAGCACAACCTATGGAGGTAGGGTCAACAAGAAAATTAGAGGAGGTTTCCAAGGCACCTAGACCTGAGGTATGGTCAATGACAATCTAGAGCAGCTTCTTAACAAGGCTATCAGGGACAACGAGTTGTTGAGAAACATGGCCCACCACTACCAAACCATAAACATGATTTGCAACATCAAACTCAAGCAAATGCAAAACAAGCTAAAGGAAATCCTAAAAAGCAAATATGAGAGGGAAAACTTGGATATGTTTGCTGAAGCATCTATGAGAGAATAATATACCTCATTTGGCACTTCTGGACCAGTTTTGGGAGTTTTCTAAGCACTTTTGTTTTTTGGTGAATTTTGGTGCAAAACTCAGAAATTGTTTTTTGGAAATATGGTGGCCTCCTCTCAAAACACATTTCATCATATTTCTCAGACAAAGCGCATATTTTGAGAAAAATGAGAAAAAGGGGTCAAAAATCAACATTCTGACCCTCTTTTTAAGAGGTGTTGTGCTTTTGGAGACACCTTGGGAGAATACATTTTTGAAGGACCTCCCATGGGTCATTTTCAAAAATTCAAGATTTTCTAGAAATTAAACAAGAAAGGCTAGTTTACCATTCTTTCATATTTCAAATTGGACATCATGAAGGTCCTAAAAGTGGCCTCAAATTTGGCACCGTGCTTCTGCAATTTTCTGAGTTTTTAATTAAAAATTCTTCTTTGTAATTTCTCATATTTCTTGTTTGACTTGGTCAAAGGTAACTTGATGATGTGGCTTCAGTAGTTCAGAGTATAGATGATGTAATAATGAATAAATTACCATGATAGGTTGTTTTTATGGTTAATTATCCCTCATAAATTGAGCAAAACTCAAATCAAAGTCTAAGAGAAGAGTTTGTTTTTTACCTTCTCACTCTCACTTGTTGGTTGAGAGATTCTTGGAAATTGTTCCACCACTTAGGGAATCAACCCCTAAAGGTGGGGAAATTTTTTGTTTGAGTCTATATGTATCATTTCTCATTCAGAGAGAAGAGTTGGACTTCAGAGTAGAGAACTTGTATCTTTTGCTTTCACTTAGTGAATCACAGGAACAGTTGTAGCTATTTTTCAAGAATACATGTGAAGTGAGTTTGTGATTTTGTTTTCTTTCTATGTCAGTTTCTTATGAATTAAACCATATTTCTTAACATTTTTTTCTTCCATCAGTGATTTTCCTTACTATTATGTAGGCATAATTATTTATATTCAAAGCTCTATTTATGTGGAAAATCATTTCTATGTATTTCTTCTTTTAGATTAATTAATTCATGGTAATACATGCTCATTATAACATTGACAAAATTCTTAGATTCAACACAAGAAACTATTATCTTACTCCTCTTTATGCCTGCTACTGCAACCCTTTGAGACCTTGACCTAATTTATTTTTTTCATCCATGGTCTAGCAACCCAAAACCCTAAATTTTCAAAAACTAAACTAAAACTATTATATCTAGCCCAAAATCCATTTCTCCCAGTAATTGACTGTGAAATCCTTAGAGAAGTCCCTCTCTGGTTTAGCAGGGCTAGCTACTGAACTGCAAGTGGTTTTGAAGTTACCTCTTTCGATCTCCTCCTCAGCCTGGGACATTGTATGGGATAACATTTTCGCGTCGTTGTCGGGGAAACAACTAATATATCATTCCTAGGATTTGTTCTATTAGAGCATTCAAGTAGACTGGTTCTATAGGGGACAACATCCAGTATCTAAAGATAGGTTGATTTAAGAAATTATATCAAGTTTAAGGTGTAAATATTATGGCTCCTAAAATACATACTAGGTCAAATCCTGATCTAAATCCACCCTCTATTGTTGATGACCCAGAAAAACTACTTAGAAATCTCAAGTCACCTATTTTTGAAAGTACAGCTCAAAAATTAAAAAGGACTACTTCCTTGCCTGAAAATTTATTCACTATTGAGCATCTTTCTTTTGATATTCAGTTTGAGCTATCTCTTTCAGGTCAAAATGTAAGTCTTGCCTTTCTAAAGTGGTACTTGAACCTTTTAAATTTGATTCTCACCTCCTTTTTTCTAAATCCCTCTTTTCTAATGCTGATCATGAACTGTGGTTAAACTTTGATAAACTCAAGAGTCTAGTTGACCAACTTCAAATCACCACTGAAAAATATTACATCCAATATCAGCTTGAAAACCTAAATATTGTTTCATCCTCTATTTCACCTCCGAATACATCATTTACTTCATCTCTTTTTACACCACCTCCATTAGTGTCATCATCTTTACCTACACATCCCATTGTAGTATCTTTACTACATCTTCCAACAGTCATGGCACGATTTTCCCCTCTATTGTTGCCTGCTCAACTTGCTGCTCTACCTCAAAATTATGGCCAAAGACTCCCTATGTTTGATGGAAGTTCAGAAATTACAGCCCAACAAGATGTCGACAAATTGGTAGATTTTATTGATCTTGAAGAGATTGATGAAGATGATGATAAGATGAGAATCATAGCTCAAAGTTTTTCTGGAGATGTGAAGAAATGGTTTCGTAGTTTGGCTACTAATTCTGTCAATAGCTCTCAAAGGTTGATAGAGTTTTTCTTAGCACGATGGCAAGAAAAGAAAAATCCACTGCAAATTTTGGTTGAGTTCAATTCCATGAAAAGACACCCAAACAAGACAGTACAAGAATTCACAACAAGGTTCAATTTGGTGTATAATTCCATTCTCGATGATATGAAACCACCACCTAGTTTAGAAATTCTCGACTATCCTGATGCCTTCAACCCCGACATGGCATGTAAGCTTAGGGAGAGAGATCCTGCAGCTCTAGAAGAAATGCAGCAAAATACAGTAAGTGTCAAAGAAAATATTCTCATCAAGAAATCTAAAACAAAACCTGAGAAACCTGAGAATAAAGTTGTCTTTAAATAAGAGCCCTCTTCATCTTCCAATGTAAAGCTTGATACTCTAATTAAAACCATGGAAAGAATGATGGACAAAATGTCTATAACAAATTGACAAGAGAATCCTTCAGTGAGGAATCCAAATTATCAAGGACAGTGGAAACAACGTTCAAAAATAAGCAAAAAGAGCAGTGAAATTAGGATCCTCAAGGACAAGTAAGAACTCCATTTTAGCAAAATTACATCAAAGGGCAGGAAGAAAATGAAGAAGAAACTGTTGAAGAAAATCATTTCTTTGAGCAAGATGAGCTACCTACTTTTCTGGCCAAGGAAGATTAGTTTTCTCAAGTGTCTTTTACACCAAATGATCAGCAACTTGTACTTGCAAGTGATGATCTATGGGTAGTGCAAACCGAAGAATACCAAAGAAGATATAAGAATGTGCTAAGCCATTTGCAGAAGTATTACAATTTAAGAAACATAAATGTACATGTCACATTGAATTTGAAAAGGCAGAATGCACAGAAAGATACACAAAGCAAAGAAATAGCCCCTGCAAATCAAAATAATGAAAAGGAGAATGTCATATTGAGTTGGGATAAAACCAGTGAAGCCTCTACCAGAAATGTGAGGAAGGATAAGGAGGTTCAAAGTGAAAGTCATAAGAAGGAGTCTCAAGCTAAAGGGCATATTGAAAAGAAGGACATCACTGCAAAAGAGGTAGATAAGCAATCTAATCTATTTAGTTTAGAGAATGAAATTTCCAAATTGAAAGTTTCAATTCCTCTAACTAAATTAGTGAAGAATGATAAATACAAGTTTCAGATTGCTAAAATGTTGAAGGTAGACCAGATGTCAAACACAGTAAATGTTACCAATGATAAGCCTGCAATTCTATTTGGTCCAGCTTTAGAGGGAAGTCTTGAATATAGTGAAATCCCACCTTTCTATATTAGTTTGAAACTTCATGATTTCATCCTCCATAACGCCATGCTAGACTCTGGTGCCTTGCATAACCTTATGCCAAAAGTTATTATGGACAAATTAGGATTGAGTATCACCCGACCTTATCATGACCTCTACACATTTGATTCGAGAAGAGTGAAATGTGTTGGCCATATCAAAGATTTAGTAGTGTACCTAGACCAAATTCCAGCCAAGAATGTGTTGATGGATGTAGTGGTTGCTGATATTATGCCTCAGTTTGGTATGCTGCTCTCACAGTCTTGGGGGAAAAAGCTGAAAGGAACCTTGCAACTTGATTTTTCATATGCTACTATTCCAGTATTTGCGTAGCTTAGAAAAATCTATTGGGAGAAGAAGATGAAATTCATGATTAGTAGCAAAGAAAAACCCATTAATCACCCCATCCATGTTGTACATACTGATCTAGACTCTTTCATTTTGTATAGTGATATGAATTTAGTAGATGATGATAATCAACTTGTAGAAATTTCAGAATTTCCGGATCTTATAAGTAGTGTACAGAAAGTTTTGGTTGCTAAAGAAAAGGAAAAGAATGAAGAGCGTTTTCAGCCTGAAAATTCTCTTGAAAATATTGTTGAGTTAGTGCAGAAAAAATAGATTATTGAGAAAATGAGTCATCCTCCAAATTATCAAACAGTTTAGCCTTTAGAAGTTCTTTTTCTCGATGAAGAAAATGGTCTTTGGACCATGGAGTTTGATGGTGCATTGGGGAAAGAAGGAGCTGGGATTGGTGTGTGGATTCATGGTCCATTACATAATTCATGTAAAATTCCATGCAATGTAAGAATGAGTTGTTATAAGTTGGCCTTTGATTGCTCAAACAATGAGGTGGAATATGAAGCACTGATTGTTGGCCTTAAAATTCTAAAAAAGTTGGGAGCAAAGAAATTTTTTGTTCATGGTGACTCTGAGTTGGTAACAAAACAAGTGAAAGGGGAATACTAGGCCGAGCATCCAAGAATGAGGGCTTATCGTAATGTTGTCCTTTACATTCTTAAAACTTTTTCAGAATATAATTTGTCCTTGATTCCTAGAACTCAGAATCTTATAGCTAATTCTCTTGCTACTGTAACTAGTATGGTGAAGATTCCCATTCATTCCAATCAGAGGTATTCAATTCATGTTAAACATTGCCCGGTTGTTCCTAATAATATGAGATATTGGAAGTTGTTTTGGGATGACAAACAGATCAATAATTTTCTGCAAATGGAAGATGAATTCCAGAATTCCCACATTGATGATGCATCTAATATGAATAATCCAAAAATTGAAACAACCGATAGAAATATTGCTGTTGAAGGACACTAGCATTCCAAGAGGTTTCATACCTTTGGAAGAGACGTTTGATCATGATGATGTTGCTAAAAAGCCCACCATGGTTCCCATAGAGAAAGGTGTTGAAGATGTGAACATTAGTACAGCAAACAAGCCTAAGATGGTCAAATTGTCAAAGTCTCTCTCTCCTTAGATGAAAAGTAAGTACATTGCTTTTATGGCAGAATTTTCAGATGTATTTGCTTGGGATTATTCATATTTGAAGGTGTATGATAAGAAAAACACTCATCACACTATACCGATTAAGCCTGATCAAAATCCATTTCGCCAGAAACTGAGGAGGATAAATCCTAAGTTGTTTCCATCAATTGAAAAAGAGGTAAATAGGCTTTCTAAATCTGGTATTATAGTTCCTATTTGATTTTCTGAATGGATGTCCAATCTTGTGCTAGTGAGAAAGAAGACCAGGGAGACTCATCCTTAAAATGATTTCAGAAATTTAAACAAAGTATCCTTGAAGGACAATTATCCCCTACCAAAGATGGACCACATTCTTTAGAGTGTAGTTGGGTCTTCTAGGATGTCATTGCTTAATGGATATTCTGGGTACAATCATATTTTGGTACATAAGGATGATCAGTTGAAAACAACCTTCACAACACCATGGGGTACATTCATCTACGCCAAGATGCCCTTTGGATTAAAGAATGCAGGAGTGACATTTCAGTGGGCTATGGACATAGCTTTCGCTAATGAAAAGGATGTATTTTTGGTTATTTATTTAGATGATCTCACAATTTTTTCTAAATATGATGAAGACCATTTACATCATTTGAGAATTGTCTTTTAGAAATGCAGAAAATTTGGTATACCACTGAATCCAAAGAAGAGCTTATTTTCCATGGAAGAAGGCAAGTTGTTGGGACATATTATCTCCAAATATGGCATTCACATTGACCTTGCAAGAGTTGAATCCATTCAACAATAAGATTTCCCAAGGAACAAAAATTAAATTGAGTCTTTTAATGGGAAAATAAATTTTTTGAGGAGATTCAACCCCAACCTCGCTAAACATTTGAGAGAAATGACAGACATGTTGAAAAAGGACAGTGAGGTAAAATGGTCTCTAGATGCAAAGAAGTCTTTCAATGCAGTCAAATTTGCGTTATCTAGTGCTCCTACTTTTATAAGTCATGATTATACTTCATATTTCATCATATTTTCATTCACCTCTGAGCATACATTAGCAATTGTCCTAATGTAAAAGAAAGATCAGAAAAATGAACAACCTATAGCATTTTTAGTCGAACAATAAGGGATGCAACGCTAAAATACAATATAATTGAGAACCAAGCTTTGGCTTTGGTGAAAGCTCTCAAAGATTTCTGAGTTTACATTCTACATTCTCACACAATTTCTTATGTTCCAACATCAGCTATAAAAGAAGTTCTTATGTAGACAGATCCAGAAGGCAGGTAGGGAAAATGGATCGCAACCATGTAAGAGTATGATTTTGGAGATAAAGCCCATAAAGCTCATCAAGGGATAAGGTTTGGCCAAGCTCATGGCTGAATCTAATTTTCATGCACTAGATATCAATCCGATTACTACCCTTTCTGAAGAAGAAGAAGAATATTCATAGCTACAGGTGTTCGACATGTTCACTTCATCTCCATGGTACTCTGACATTTTTTATGTATTGCAACATTTAAATCCTCCACTAGAAGTGCCCAAAGGTAAAAGTAGATCCTTAAAGTTAAAATATTCCAAATATTGTATTCTTGTTGGTGATCTATTTTGGAAGGATTCGGGTGGTGTGTTGCTAAATTGTTTGGCTGAAAATGAAGCAAAGGATGTAATGAGAGATTTCCACAAAGGAGATTGTGGTGGCCACATTTTCTAGAAAAATACAACAAACAAAATTTTGAGAGCTGGTATTTATTGTCCCACTCTTTTTTTATGTATAAAAAATAGTGATGAGTTGTCATGAATTTCAGATTTTTGAGGGAAAAAGAAAACTTTTACCATTACCCTTGCAGCCCATTTCAGTCACAGCTCCTTTCCAGCAATGGGGTCTTGATTTTATTGGTGAAATCCATCCTTCATCTTTGTCACAACACAAATGGATCCTAACAACCACGGATTATTGTACAAAATGGATTGAGGTGATCCCAACCATGCAAGCCACTGATTTTGTTATCATTCAATTTATTGAATCTAATATCTTGTCTAGATTTGGCTGCCCACAGAAGATAATCATCAATAATGTTGTTGCTTTCAAGTCCCAGAAGACAGTGGAGTTTTGTGAAAATTATCATATTATATCGAGGCATTCTATTGCTTATCACCCACAAGGGAACGGTCTGGCTGAATCTTCCAAAAAATCTTTGATCAACATCATCAAGAAAGTTTTAGAAGTCAATAAGAAAAGCTGGCACAAAAGGCTCATTAATGCTTTATGGGCAGATAGAGTCAGTACTAAGAAATCCATATGTATGTCTCCTTTTCAATTTATTTGTGGGATTGATACTATTTTTCCTTCATCTCTTTCTATCTCATTCATGAAAATTATACAGGAATTGGACAACAAAACAAATGATATGCTGTTAGAAAATTATATATTACAGAGAAATGGAACACATAGAATATTGCATAAATATAAACACAGAAAACGCATAAAACTAGAGAGACATAGATATATGTGGTAAAAAAAGTTTGGGCTATGTCCACCCAGAACAGCCAGTCCTTCCTTTCTATTATCCAGCAAAATGAAGAGACACAACCTACAGCAGATCCACTGTAATATCCTCTGTTTTCTCTCACAGTCTCACCTCTCTCTTTCTCGCTTGGAGAATACACATCTATTACACAACCTCAATACAATTCCCTCATACATAGAGAGGGGTTGCCTTCTAGGGCCTAAAACCCTAAACTAAACATAAGTTCTACCGTCAGATCATCCACCTAATGAACGACCTAGATTGACTAGAAATTACTATACTTTTACAAGGTAATTTTACATCTGTTCTTAGCTTCGGGGGCATTTCCCCCGAAACCCCCCGCCAAGGGGGGCTCCCCAAAGGTCGTAGCCGCCCCCCCCCAGACCCCCCCTGCAGCGAATGTTTTACAGGTGGCATTGCCGCCCCATTTCGAACTGGGGTCCAATGCAGCGATACCTTTGAATACAGAAGATAGTCAGGCTCCACACCCAACAATCTCCCACTTGGAGACTGATTATAGCAACTCCACCACTGCTTCATTTGTTGGACAATGACTCCTCTTTGGACCTGGTTGTTTCTCATCTTAATCATCATACTTGAAGACCAATTGAAACTAAGCAGATTCTCAGTTTCTCCCTAGTTACAACTTTTGCTAGCATATCTGCAGGATTCTGGCTAGTGTGTATCGTTTCTAGCTTCAACTCTCCATCTTCCAACACCAATCGTATGAAATGGTAGTTGAGCTGTATGTGTTTAGTCCTGGAATGAAATGTTGAGTTTTTTGCAAGATGAATGTCACTTTGGCTATCACTGTATAATGTGCCCATATCATGCTCCTTACCCAATTCACCCACAAACCTTTGTAACCAAATCATTTCTTTACTAGCCTCGGTAGTAGCAACATACTCTGCTTCTGTTGTTGAAAGTGCAACAACACTTTGGATTTTTGAAACCCAACTGACAGTTGTTCCACCTACAGTAAATACATATCTTGTACTGCTCCTCCTGTTATCTCTATCACCTGCCATATGTGCATCAACATATCCCTGTAGAGAAATGTTTGAACCACCAAAGCATAATGCTTGATTTGTGGTACCTTTCAAATATCTGAGAATCCATTTCACCGCCATCCAATGTTCCTTTCCTCGATTGTTCAAGTACCTGCTTAGAACTCCCACTGCATTTGCAATATCAGGCCTTGTGCAGACCATTGCATACATTAAGCTTCCAACTACTGATGCATATGGAACTTTAGACATATAATCCATGTCTTCTTGGGTCTTCGGGCACATTTCCTTACTAAGTTTGAAATGGCTAGCAAAAGGTGTACTAACTGGTTTTGCATTGTGCGTATTAAATCTTTTCAACACCTTTTCTATGTACTCATTCTGAGACAATGTTAATTTGCGATTTTTCCTGTCTCTACTTATTCTCATACCAAGGATTTGTTTTGCAGCTCCCAAATCCTTCATTGCAAATGAATTTGCCAATTTTCTTTTGAGCACATTTATTTCTTACATGTTAGACCCTGCAACAAGCATGTCATCCACATACAATAACAATATAATATAGCTGCCATCATTTTTTTTTTTTAGATAAACACAATGATCAGAGTGACATCTAGTATAACCTTGTTCAGACATAAACTTGTCAAATTTTAGATACCACTACCTTGGAGCCTGTTTTAAGCCATACAAGCTCTTCTTCAACCTGCAAACTAGTTTCTCGTTCCCTTTTATCTCATATCCTTGTGGCTACTTCATATATATCTCTTCTTCGAAATCCCCATGGAGAAATGATGTCTTTACATCTAACTGCTCAAGATGCAAATCTTCAACTACTACTAGACTTAAAATAGTTCTAATTGAAGTCATTTTAACAATGGGAGAAAATATTTCATCAAAATAAATACCTTTCTTCTATGCAAACCCCTTCACCACAAGTCTAGCTTTGTACCTTTGTTTTCCTCCATCTTCTTCCTTCAACCTGTAAACCCATTTATTCTCCAATGTAGTTTTTCCTACAGGCAACCTGACTAAGTCCCAAGTCTGGTTATATTAATGAGTCCATCTCTTCTTCCATGGCTACCTCCCACTTCTTCCTGCTTTCAACCTAATTGCTTCTTCATAACATTTAGGTTCACCAGAATCAGTCAACAATAAATAATATAATGAAGGAGAGTATCGTTTAGGGGGTCTACTTATCCTGGTAGATCTTCTAACACCACTTTCAGGTGTTTGGGGTGACTGTTGATGTTGTGGTGGTTGTTGTTGTCATGGTTGTTGATTATTATTATTTTGAGGCTCCTTTGATTTTTCAGTGATTTCATCAAGAACTCTGTATTCCTTGTTTTCTTTTCCTCCAACTAATTTTTATACAAGACCTTTTCATTGAATATTACATCTCTGCTCCTAATGATTTTGTGATTTCGTAATCATATAAGCGATAACCAAAATCATTAACACCATATCCAATGAAGGTACATTTCTTTGACTTTGCCTCAAGCTTTGTTCTATTTTCTTTATCAATATGGATAAAGGCCTCACAACCAAAAGGCTTTAAAAAAGAGTAGTTTAGCTTTTTACTTGTCCATGCTTCCTCCGGAACACCACCATCCAAGGAACTTGAAGGCCCTCTGTTTATTAGATAAACAACAGTATCTACAGCATCTGCCCAAAACTATAAAGGTCATCCTACATGCAATCTCATGCAACTTGCACGCTCCATGATTGTCATGTTCATCCTTTCTTACACACCATTTTCTTGTGGTGTTCTTGGAACTGTCTTCTCTTTGCGAATTCCATGCTCTAAACAGTACCTATCAAACTCTTTGCTGCAATATTCACCTCCATTGTCTGATCTAACACACTTCAATTTCTTTCATGTCTCAGTCTCAATCAAAGCTTTCCATTTCTTGAAAGTATCAAATACATCAAATTTATTCTTAATACAATAAATCCAAGTTTTTCTAGTTGCATCATCAATAAAAGTAACATAATAACAAGAGC
>APFE031410794.1:0-11902 GCA_000404065.3 Pinus taeda | reverse complement strand
GCAACAGATCCACCTTCCGACATCTTCATATTAAATAACCGTTTCATAAGAAATACCTTGTTTGAGGCCGAGGGTTTTTCATATAGTTTTTCCAACGCCTTAATCAAACCCTCTATCGAGAAGGTTCCATTCTTCATCTGTCATACCCGTCGGCACCTTTGTTTTTCTGCCCAATGGTAGGAAAAATATTTCTGATACAGATAATCTTCCATCTGCATCTTCCATGGCGAGAAGTTTTGGCCGTTAAATTTCTCGACCCTAAACTTACCATCTTCCGCCATTGCTCCCACTTGAACGAGGAACCCTTATTTCCTGCGAGTTTATCAGCCAAATAGACCTCGGCTCTGATACCAGTTGTTAGAAAATTATATATTACAAAGAAATGGAACACATAGAATATTGCATAAATATAAACACAGAAAATGCATAAAACCAGAGAGACACAGATATAACGTGGTTCACCTAGTTTGGGCTACGTCCACCCTGAACAGCCAGTCCTTTCCTTTCTATTATCTAGCAAAATGAAGAGACACAACCTACAGCAGATCCGCTGTAATATCCTCTATTTTCTCTCACAGTCTCACCTCTCCCTTTCTCACTCGGAGAATACACATATATTACACAGCCTCAATACAATTCCCTCATACATAGAGAGGGGTTTCCTTCTAGGGCAAAAAACCCTAAACTAAACATAAGTTCTACCGTCAGATCATCCGCTTAATGAACAACATAGATTGACTAGAAATTACTATATTTTTACAAGGCAATTTTACATCTTTTTTTAGCTTTGGGGGCGCTACCCCCAAAACCCCCCTAGGGGGGGGCTTGCCAAAGGTCATAGCCGCCCCCCCTGGACCCCCCCCCTGCAGCGAATATTTTACGGGCGGCATTGCCGCCCCATTTCGAACTGGGGTCCAATGCGGTGATACCTTTGAATACAGAAGATAATCAGGCTCCACACCCAACATATGCAACGAAGGATAAGTCAAATGATTCATTTTCAGCAAACTAGGGATGAAGTTTTTCAAAATACTTCTAAAATTCAGGAAAGAATAAAAAAGATCTATGATCTCAAGACAAAAGAAGACAATTTCAACCTAGGTGATGTGTTTCTTCGTTGGGATGCGAGAAATGAAAAAAAAGGCAAACATGCCATGTTTGAAAATTTATGGAAAGGACCAAACATAATTTCAGCTTTCAAAGGAAAGAATGCTTTTCTATTGGATGAAATGAATGGGGAAGATTATTCAGGAAGAGTGATCAATGGTAGGCTTCTCAAGCACTACCATACTTGAAATATTTCTGCAAATTCTCATTACCATTGTATATACCAGTTTACTTTTCATGTCCAAGTGTGAAGTGGCTACCATAGGAGTTTGACGCCCGAGGAGAAGGCCATAATGCTTCTTTGATCAGCAATTTCTTTTAATTTTCTTTTAGGTTCATGTCATGTCAGATAGTTAGTCAATTTCAGTTTCAGTTTAGTTTTTTGCATTTTGACTCCATTGACCAATGAATAAGGCTACTTGGTCTATGGTGTTCTTGACACCTCCAAGGAGTTTCTATCCCCAGTTGGAGCCAATGTTAGTGTTAGTCATTTTTTTCTATCACCAGTGATCAAATATCATTTTACCAAGTTTGTTTAGGCGTCTCAAGGTCAAATTTTATCATGTCACTAGGTTTTCAGAATAAAATTTGGTCATTGGTTAGTTAGTCAAGGATTATCTCTATTCTCTCAAGAATCTCACATGTTGGTCACTTACATCACTCAGATGAGTGTATCATCATAAAGAGAATATCATCATCATGTCATTCATCACCATCATGAATTCACTCAGTCTAATGTCTTCATTAGGTCATTAGGGTTTCAAGGTCACTTACATTTTCATTTCATGCATAAAACTCCGACATAGGATGAGTTGTGATAAGAAACACTTTTGAATAAAATTTTATGTAATTTCATACGTACTTGATGGTTACAGACTCAAGGTTCCAAAAGAAAGAAGGTTCACTGCTCAAAAAAAGTAAAAAGAGGTTCAGGTTACAAATCTCCAAGGTGGTCAAGTTCAAAAAGGAGTGAAAGTCATGTTTGAAAAGAATATGTGGGGCCCATTTTCACTCAAAAGAGAATCATACCATGTCTATAAAAGCGGTTATCGAGCTCTTTCCTCCTTAGGTGAAAAAACATGGGTTTTCCAGCTCAAATTGGCAAAAATTCCCTGGCGCTGCGCTTTTGTGACCTGCACTACATTTCTGGGAGAGGCATTGCACTTCTGTGAACTGCATTGCGCTTCTGTCAACTACACTACGCACAGGGCATAGTATCCCAAAACTTACCAAAAATCGCCCAAATTCAAAATTCAAAGCTGTATTCCAATTTTTTATTCCTCTAAACCATTTAAAAAGCAAGTATACTCATTTCACTCCCTCTTTTACTTTGGCAATGCAAATGAATTATGGTGAGTTTAAATCATCTAAGGTTTGTATAAATTTCATGTTTTAAAGCTTGAAAATGGCTATTTTAGTCAACTAGAACATTCAAACCCTATAAATTGCTATCCCATACCTTTGTTTATATACAAATCACCATCCCATCCACCAAACAAATCATTTCCCTTTAGTTTACTTCATTTTCTTACAAACCCTAGCTCTTACCTATCAATTTGAGTAGTTTCCCTAGCTAGGTATGTTTTTTAAATTCTCTTACTCATTTCCCTCATTAATTCCCCTCCATCCAACATCCTAAATATTTCTAAAACCCCTGCCCATCTCCCAAAATTTCCTTATCACAATTTCCCCTCCCTAACCCCTCATTTCACCATCTCACTCATTCCTCATTGTTTTTTCAATTTTCCTGTCATGTAGGATTTTCAAAATGGAGGGAGATTCTTCACCATCAGGAAAGAGAAAACATCATAAAGGAGGGAGAATTCTAAGGTATGATCCCACAAACTATAGTGAAATGAACTCCTTACCATTCATCAGACAATGCTTTGAAGATACCAGTTGTCTAGGGTTTTGTCAAAGAGCGGGTGAAGTAGATTTTCATGAGGAGCTCACTGATTAGATTGCCACCAATCTGAAAGGGGAAGAATCCACCATTGCAAGGATTGAATTTACATTCTCAGTAGCTTCCATCTCTCTTTCCATAGGGATACCTGATCATGGGGAATATTGGTTCAAAGGCATAAGCCTAGACCTTGAGCAATACAAACCTTTCTTAAAATCACCCTACAGAGAGGCTCATTCACACATCATTCCATTTAGGTACCTGTTGGAAAAGTAGGCACCACTCATGAAGGTTGTAATGAAGTTTTTCACCTGTGAGGGGAGATTTTCAAGACTGTATCAATACTATATTAGGCTGCTAATGCATTTCACAATTTGAAACCTCTCAACCTTTGTAACTACTTGTGTAGAAGTATTATCAAAATGTCTGAGAAGGTGAAAATGAAAATTAAAGAGAATTACCCTAGCCTTTTCCATCACAGTTTGATAAAGTTTGTATTCCTCCATTAGTTGGCAGAAAATAACATGGCATGGGATACCTTCATTGAAACAGTCTTGCAATGGCATGAAACTACTTCATCAAGCCATCACCAAGACACATCAACACAACCTATGGAGGTAGGGTTATCAAGAAAATTAGAGGAGGTTTCCAAGGCACTTAGACCTGAGGTGACCAAAATATATTAGAGAGGAAAAAGGCTTTTGTTTACTTCTCAAGTTGAGAAAAGGGCCAAACCTTCTACATCAACACAACAAGGATCACATTTACAGGATGAGGAGCTAATTGAGCATGATTTTGAACTAGTTGACTTGGAGACAGAAGATGAGCATTCAAACTTGCAAAAATTTACAAAGGGGAAGGATTCCCAAATTAGAGAGATCATGGACAATTTGGCAAGGGCCAGATTATCATTTCTTTCCTTGAGCAAAAAAAACACTCAACTCAAGGCCAAACAGCTAATCATGGAGAAAGAGAAATCCAAGATGTTGAAGCAAGAAGACAAAGGTAAAGTAGTGTTAGATAATCATAAGCATGATGAACAGGAAAATAAAGTTGGAAGGAAGAAGTCAAGGATGAAGGGTCTCAAAAGAGCATTGCAAAAAGAAAAAGACCAAAACCTACTAGACGAAGACTTGGACGTTGAAGACATAATTGCTTTGGAAATTAATGAAGACAGAGAGTATTGGCTAGGTAAGGTCAATGGACATATAGAGTAGCTTCTGGACAAGGCTAGCAAGGACAACCAGCATTTGAGGCACATGGCCCACCACTACCAAACCAGAAACATGATTTGCAACATCAAGCTCAAGCAAATGCAAAACAAGCTAAAGGAAACCCTAAAAGGAAACGATGAGAGAGAAAACTTGGAGATGCTTGATGAAGCATCCATGAGAGAATAATATACCTCATTTGGCACTTTTGGACCAGTTTTGGGAGTTTTCTAAGAATTTTTGGTTTTTGGTGAGTTTTGGTGCAAAACTTGGAAATTTCACTAATTACAGAAACACAGCGCCTTGGTGCAACGCTTTTTCCTTAGATCTCCAAATTACAAGTGGCTTACTTTTTTGGAAATATGGTGACCTCCTCTCAAAACCCATTTCATCATATTCCTCAGACAGGGCTCATATTTTGAGAAAAATGAGAAAAAGGGGTCAAAATCAACATTCTGCCCCTCTTTTCTACAGGCATTGCGCTTTTGGAGACACCTTGGGAGAATCAATTTGTGAAGGCCTTCCCATGGATCATTATGGAAAATTAAAGATGTTCTGGAAACTAGACAGGAAAGGCTCAAAGTTGGCCTCAAAGTTGGCGTTGTGCTTCTGCAATTTTCTGAGTTTTTAATTAATAATTTCACTATGTAATTTCTCAGATTTCTATTTTGACGTGGTCAATTGTAACTTGATGATGTGAATTCAATAGTTCAAAGTCTAGATGATGTAATCATGAATAAATTAGCATGATAGGTTTTTTTGATGGTTAATTAGGCCTCATAAATGAAGCAAAACTCAAATCAAAGTTTAAGAGAAGAGTTTGTTTTTGACCTTCTCACTCTCACTTATTGGTTAAGATATTCTTGGAAACAGTTCCACCACATAGGGATTTGACCGCTGAAGGTGGGGAATTTGTTTGTTTGAGTCTATATGTATCATTTCTCATTCAGAGAGAAGGGTTGGAATTCAGAGGAGATAACTTGTATCTTATGCTTTCACTCAGTTAATCACAGGAGAAGTGGCAACTATTTTTTAGGAAAACATGTGAAGTGAGTTTGTGATTTTGTTTTCTTTCTATATCAGTTTCTTATGAATGAATCAATATTCCTTAACATGTTTTTCTTCCATCAATGATTTTCCTTACAGTTATATAGGCATAATTCTTTATATTCAAGGCTCCGTTTATGTGGAAAATCATTTCTATTTATTTATTCTCTTAGCTTAATGAATTCATGGTAATACATGCTCATTATGACCCTATAAGGTTTTCAAACCCTACACTACATTGACCAAATTCTCAGATTCATCACAAGACAATGCTATCTTTCTCATATTTATGCCTGCCACTACAACCCTTTGAGACCTTGACCTAATTGCTTTTTCTCATCCCTGGTCCAGCAACCCAAAAACCCTAAATTTTCAAAAAATCAACTAAAACTATTATATCTAACCTAAAATCCATTTCTCTTCTATTCATTGACTGTGAAATCCTTAGAGAGATCCCTCTCTAGTTTAGCAGGGCTAACTCCTGAATTGCAAGTGGTTTTGAAGTTACCTCTTTCGATCTCCTCCTCAGCCTGGGACATTGTAGGGGATAACAGATTTGATGGAGATATTGTATGATGGTGCCATGGATATTATCAAATTAATGAATTGGAAGTTCCTGTGAGCTTTGGCATGTTGTATTTTTCATGTGTCTTCTTGCACTATGAGACTTCTATTGCAACAAATGGATGGTATATATTATGTGTTCATTATGATTATGATTATGTCGGTAAATTATCTAATTGATGTTGGAATTATATCATCATAGACGGTGAATTACATGTGGTTTATGTGGTTATTGATCGCGAACTTATTCATGGTTGGTACTTTACCTTTTATATGTGTGTGAATCTCATTTAAGGTCTTTCTAACACTACTTTTCTTGAGTTTTATGCTTTGTAATTACATTGTCTCTATTCATGGTGTATGTTCTATTGGATGTTCATCAGTTATTGACTTGCATTTATTGAAGTCCCTTTCGTCCTCCTTTACTAATACTCTCCTTTCGTCTGGGGAAAACATCAACCAATGAAATGGCAGTTATGCCTACTTAGCAAATTGGACTCATAGATCAAACAGTGTAGAGTCTGATTGGAATTCTGCACCAGGGAGATCCCCTAGTTATTGGTTGTACATTTCAGCCCGTTAATGGATTTGGTGCTAGAAGGAGGGCCACAATATGGTCAACACTAACACTTGTCCTCATCCTAAATCTTCCCGACAAGCGAGTAATGAATCTCTTCCTACTTCACCCAAAAAACCTCTTCATCCCTCCTTTGGTCCACCTTTTGGTAATCTATGCATAGGACACTCTTAACCTCCTCCATTCGAGGATGATTCTGTGGGAGCGGAAGCCCCTCTTTATGAAGTCACTTACAAGCACATGAGGGATTTACACCCTATTAGCTAATAGTTTGCTAACGGTATTAAGTGAATCCTTGCTACCAATTCACTTTCTAACCCACACACTTCCAAACCCCACCATACTCGTAAAGGAACCCTGTTTAACTCAGTACATCATTTGATTAGCATGATTTCGAATGATTACAAAGATGTTGTTGAAACACTCTCGATTGAAGGACTGGATATCCCCCCAAGATTCGAAAGAGAAGGTCCTAAGAGTACGGTTACGTGGGGTGATATCCAGCTGTAGTAGGAAATATACAAGACGATAATCAACCACTGAAAGGAAATGCCAAGGAGGATGACCAATTTCCTAGGGGAGACCCCAAGATGGTTCAAAGGCCGAGGGTGATGAGAATATTAGGAATCGAATTGACCTATACAACATGGATCCCCCTCGAACCAAAAGTCCACTCAAATTCTCAAGGAACTGAAGAAACTTTAGAAATGCCAGGAACTTTAGGGATTTAGGGAATTTGAGGGTTCCTCGAGGGAATGAGGGAGAACCCCTTAGATCTAAAATCATGAATATATAATAAAGGTAGATCTATATAACATAAATGAGGGAACAAATTAGAAATTAAGAAGAAAGGGTGGGAATCAAATTGTTGATTACTAACATGTTTCTCAATTTCTATAGTCTTCTAAGTGATCATTATTGGCAATGACCTAGGACTTCTCAATGCGTATGTGGTGTTTAGTTTTTTTAGCACCACACTTTAGTAAGGAATAGGAGAGGGATATGTTATGCTTGATGTCTACCACCTGCTCTTGAATTCTCTACTTGATGGAGCTACTAGTCTCTCCAATGTAGGGCATTCCACAAGAGATGAGATTAAGTAAACACCTTTGATGTCTTTAGGGTCCACATAGGCTTTGACTGATATAAGGGATACTTGGGATCCTTATTTATATGTCGATTCTTAACCTTATATATTATTATAAAATTAAAACATATTTTTGGTTATAATGTAATTTATAAAGAGTTTCTAATAATATATTTATATAATATATTTTATATAATAATAATAAATTTATTGAAAAAATGAAAAAAAAAAAACTTTCTTTTGAGCTAGAAGAGTTTTTGAAAAAATGGCAACCGTGAACACTAGGGTTCCTCAGTGGGGAGGTGTGGTTTTGGGACAGCATACCAGTTCCGGCTCCTCAACAATCTTGAATGGAAGTCAAGGGATTCAGGGATGTGGCATCTGGTGGGTCCTAAAACTTTCATTACCCCAAAAGGTCCATGATATTCCTGGAAATGGTTTTTCCTGAGTCTCTCATTCAGTCTCTTGCTACGCAGTGGCCGGTCTTGGTTTTGGGCGAAAAAGGCCATCACTCCTACGCGATTTGAGGTGGTGGGGCATTATCTTCCCTTCTTTCTAGTTTATTTCGATGATTGCAGCCTTTATTTTGTTGTGGTTTTGTCCATCCTTTAGCACCTTTGCTCTGAAATGTGGAACTTTTTGTATTCAGTCTTCACCGGGTCGCAAGGGTTTCTCGACACCACACAACTGCCCGTTGTTGTTGCGCCAGAGGGGTTACCAGAACTGTGGGGTACTCAGTGCTCAATGGAAATAAATGGGGAACGACTGCGGGTTTGGGATAGCCGATCTATCCTGCAACTTTCCTTGTCGGGACCGGAAAAGGCCCTGTGCTCTGGCTCAATAGAGCCACACCCTATCTAGCCTTGTATCTGGATCCACAGCAAATGGAACCCAAGGAAAATGGGAGCACTTGAAGTAGAAAAACCCCGTAGCAACAAGGAAGAAATTCGGTCAAAGAGACTAGTAAGTCCCCCCTCCATTCAAATTTTCCTTAAGACCCCTGTTGGGATCTTGTTATTAATTTGGGTAAACACAGCAGATAGTGTGATGCTCCTGAAATGATACATCACACATAAAATTGGATACCCTATGAATATGCAAAATTTAGTTTTCGAGGGCAGAATATAATAGGATAATCAACCCATGTTGGAATACCATATCCTACTAGATTCCACCATAATCCTCAACCTGAGACTCAGGGGAGGAGCGGCAGCACCCAGTTACACCAAAAATGAAAATGGGGGTGGGAAGTAGCACTACAAAAGGCACAAGAACAAAACATAAGCAAACAAATGGGAGACCATCATTCAATAAAATACTTGAGGGGAAAAATCAGACACAAAAACAACCAAAAAGGCAGGAAACGCTCCAAGCCCATACATAGTGGAGCAACTGAACTAGACCCCATAACTAAACATAGACATGCTAGAAATAGATGAGCATTGCGCCTCTTTTGAATCCCAAGACATTATATGTCATTTCAACTACTTCTGGCCAAAACCAATAGAACTTTTCCACTAGATTTTAACTAACTAATCATTAGAATGCGAAATACATCTCTGGTCAAATGGATTCTTTATTGTAAATTTCCCAACAATTGAGGCTAGAGACTCAATCCTTCAGGAAGGACCATGGTTCTGGGGTTCGACTGGCCTATTCACTACTCCCTGGTCTCCTAATTTTGATGCAAATACCATGGTTTTCTCCAGCATGCCAGTTTGGGTTCGGATGGACAATCTTCCCCTACACTTCTGGGACAACAGGATACTTGCAGGCATAAGTAACAACATTGCACAGTTCATCAAGACTAATGCTCAACGAGTAGAGGAAAGGGTCTACACTTTTGCACGAATATGTGTAGAAGTAGACTTCAACAAAGGCCTATTGGACAACATTCACCTAATACACAACAAGAAAATTTGGACTCAGATTTTAGATTACGAGAATACAGCATTCAAGTGTAGTAATTGTAGGCAAATAGGGCACCTACACAATTCATGTCCAAAAGCTAAAAAAGACACTCGAAGAAAGAAGAGTCTTGTGAAAAAAAACCCAAAGGCTAGAAATATCCCCCACCGAAACATGAAAAGGAGGTGGTGAAGCTAAGGAAGATCCAACTCCAAAAGGAAATAACCAGACATCAATGGAACCTGAAATACATGAGGGAACCCCACAAGGCCCAACAAAATCTCAGAATAACCTGTTGGAATCAGACATGATTCCTGAAGAAGCGGACATAGGTGGGAACAAGCGTATTCACTCATTCGATAATTCAAACTCAGACAAAGATATTTCCATGTTGGATGTAGGGAATAAGCTTCCACTTGTCTCTTCGTTGTTGTCCCAAGGGGAATGGCAAAGGGTCGAGAAAAAGAAGGGGAGAAAAGCTTCACTTTTTCCATCATGTATGTTACTTGTGTTTCTCTGTTTGTTTTTTATTGGCATTGGTCTCTAGCTAGATGATGCTATATTACTTGCCAACGCAACATGTAATTTTATTTTCATTAATAAAATTAAGCCTTTTTCCTTGGAATAATAATAATAATTTTTTTTATTTTTTTATTTCTTTATATGTTTAAATAAATTATTATTTTATTAAGTAATTAGTTTTTGTTACTAATTCAAGTTGACTTTCTAAAGTTTTACTCGGTTGGAATCATTTTCATTATTATTCTTCTTGTTAGATCAATCAGTGGAGAGTTAGAAACATTGGCCCCAAAAATATTGTTGTGATTAATGGGAAATACTCGTTCATATATAATAGTCTTGTCTAAATATACTATGTTTTTACATTTTGGTTGGAATATGGCAAATTGTTTTGGGTCAAATCCTAAGTTTTATTGTTTAAAATAGGGTTTTTACTACATATATGGATTCAACATGTGAAAATTCCTTGGAGCACTTGGATTGTGGAGAGTTTACAACTAAAACTTGTGATTCCAAGGAATCTCTGTCGATCTATACAAATTACACCATAAATATAAACATAAAACAAATAGACTATAACTTAATTAATTTTATAATATAAGTATTTACTTCTATTATATATATATATATATAATATATAAAATAGCTTATTTCCCACAACATTTTTCCAGTTAATTTTAAACAAAATTTGGTAAAGTTTTTTTAAAAACTTGAGGTTTAAGTTGTTTAAAATGTAGAATTCGAGTGCCCGATGTTGAATCCATTTATACATTCAAAATGTATTTGAAGAAAACAAAAAATCACATTCTTACTTGAAATTGTATTATCTAAATTTTGGTAAAAATGTTATTTCAATCTATAAGTTAGACACTATATATATATAATAATATATATATATATTTTACTAGTACTCATCAGAGCACATTGTAATTTAATCGTTAATTTGGACTTAAAAATATGATTGTATTTATTTTTCAAATTCATTTTTCATAGATGTGACAGATATGTTAATTTTAATTCATCATTACTAGTGAATAATATTATTTTTAATATTACATAGAGTGAATTGGTTTTTTAGTTAGGCACATTGTATTATTTCAAATGAGGATTACATAAATTGAAAAGGAAAATTGTTATTGGTTGGTCATGAGGGAAATCACTTAGACTAGTAATATAAGTTCAAAGTCTTCAGGTTGTTAAGACCTCATTTAATTAAATCATCTTGTAAATAGAAACTTAAAAAATAGGTTGGTTTTGTGAGGCTTTGACATATATCAACATTCTAAGAAAAAAATACTATATTATTGTAAGAAAAAAAAGCCAATGATAGGTTGGTTTTGTCAGACTTTGACATATATCAACATGCTAAGTAAAAAAAACTATATTGTTGTAAGAAAAAAAACGAATGAGTCATAACAACTATTGGGTAGAATTTTCATGGATCTGTATTGACTAGTCACTACCCTCAACCGAGGAGAAGGAGATATAAGTTAATCTTTTAGCTAGAATGGTAAACTTGTGATATAATGTTATTTTTTTACTCCACCGAATCTTATAAAATTCTCCTCTTGTACCTCCATATGCAAAGTGTACTTCCCTATACAACCTGCAATATTCAAATGACTTTTAATCTTGTAAGAGATTCATTACATGATGGATAAAGTGGCTAGAGAACATGCAATGCATCAACTATAGTGTTCTCATGTTGTACCTCCCCTTTTCTTGTGAGTTGGCATCAATGTTTTACCGGTCAATCTAATAGAATTCTCCTCTTGTACATCCCTAAGTGACTTGCAATATTCAAATGACTTTTAATCTTGTACTGACTTCATACCATGATTCATAAAGTTACAAGAGCACATGCAATGCACCAAGTATAGTGGGAGAAGCAACCCCTTATAAGCTAGCATCATATCAAAATGGGGAACCGATTATTGGACCACCTCCTTAAAAGAACTCAAGTAAATTGTTATTGATAT
>APFE031410787.1:0-10046 GCA_000404065.3 Pinus taeda | reverse complement strand
AAGAGATTTAGAACAATCGATGAAGGAGCGCATTGTTAAGGCGCTCCATAGGCAAAGGGGTCACCAGTTCTAGTTTCGTCGATACCAAAAATCCAGCATGGTTTCTGCCGATCCCGAGTGAGGGTGACTTTGTTAGCTTAGATGCCCCTGAGTCGTGGCCTCTCAACGACAGGGTAAGCATGATTTCCAGGATTCACCCACTTATAAATAAAAAAAAGAATCAAACATATATATATAAATAATGAATAAAAATATATATTAAAAAAATATGGATCATAAAAGCCATTATATATATATAGATATTAGTTAATCATATTTCTTAATTTTTGGTGATGACATTATACAATATAGTATTGTTTTTTTATTTGTGCATGTAATTCTTCATCTTCATTATTTTCTAGTTTAATTAAACTATATTTAAGTTAAACCACATGTACTAGCTATTATGTAGCCATTGCTTTTTAATATTTTTATTCATTTACTTTTTTCAAAAATTGTAAGTGCAATTAAGTAAATTGATATTAATAAAATTTAAAGATTAAGTATTAAAGAAAACAGATATTAAATAAATAGAAAATGTTTTTATGATTGAAGTATATTGGAAATTTAAAATTTTAAAAATAATTTCATAATATTTTCTTTTTATAATAATTAGTTTGATGGAATATACCATTCAATTTTAAATTTTAGACCAATCTATTTTAATTTTTTAAAAGAAATAGTTAGTTTTAAATTTAAAGTTTTTACATTTTAAATTTTTTTTATATACCATAGTTTTATTTTAAAATGTTAGCTTAATTGTTTATTTATAGTATAAATTATCACAATTATATAAATTAAATGGATGATACAATCCTTAAGAGACATCAAACACTTATTTACATTATCAAGATTAAAAAATATATAAAAAATAGATAAATTATACTTTATTTTAATGTTATATATATATATATATATATATATATATAAACATTCTTAATTAATCAATTAAAAAACTTTGTTGCAATATTATGGGTTAATACCATTGTTCACCAATACCATGATTTACTAAT
This sequence comes from Pinus taeda, assembly GCA_000404065.3. Taxonomy (NCBI): domain Eukaryota; kingdom Viridiplantae; phylum Streptophyta; class Pinopsida; order Pinales; family Pinaceae; genus Pinus; species Pinus taeda. The sequence continues at coordinate 8,994 of APFE031410787.1, read as the reverse complement.
ACCACATGCCCAAAAAACCATAACTCATGCTCATATGAAATTTTTTTGAATTAATCCAATTAATTAAAATGGAAAGAAATACATACCTACTTTTGAGATAAATTTCAACATTTCATTTATTACTACTAGTAATAATATTCTAGAATATTTTGTGAAAGTTAAATCTCTACCATCCACATAATAATTATTTATACTTAAACTAAAATTATGAAAGTCTTATTCCAAAATAAACATGCTTATAGAAAAATAAAAAGAGTTAACATGGAAGGGTGAATTGAGATACTTCCAGAATAAAGTTACATATGGTATTATATATAAGATGTAAAAAATAAAATTAGTTTGCAAAACATTCTATAGAATTTTTGTCTGAGCCTTAAATTCATTTTTTTATATTCTTTCTTTTCTTCTAATAGTTGCAGATTATGTTTTATTTAAAACACAACGCATATATTGTGATTAGTGTGTTCATGTAAATCTCAATTTTTAACATTCTCATATATATGTTAAAACAAAAATAAATTAAAATTAGAAAACGATATTATTTTTATAAATTCAATATTAAGGATAATAAGAAGAATAAAGATATTGAGATATTTAAAAAAAATAAAAGGGTTTGATTTTTTTTTCAAGTGACAATGAGATTACTTATATGAAACATAAATCTAAAACAACCAAGTTAGAACTCAATTTGGAGTTATAAAATTCTGAAATCAAGAAACATGGACACGTTATAAAAAAAAGCATGTACATTTTAGAACATGCATGTGCTATTGTGAGTAAATATTCACAAATATCAACATATGTGCAAATGGAAAAGTGCATTATTTTGATCACTTTCTTGAACGCTTATGGTATTATAGAACATATCCATTATTCATAGTGACCATGACATCGTTGTCCATGTCCAAGAAGCTCCACAAGTTATGTTTAGGATCTAAAGCCCTTGTATTTCTCTCTTTCACATGGTTGAGGTTTGTAGACTCATTCTTATTGTGTAGAATATATTAGTAAATCTCATATTCATAGTCAAACACCTTGTCCATGGCCATTGAAGATGCGAATACATTTTTTAAGGCTTCAAGCACTCATTTTCATCCTTTGGCCATGGTTTAAACCAAAATCCAATATGTTTTGCAAAAAAAAACCTAATCTCACCCATATGCTAATTATCTTTTCGAAAGGATCAATGCGATTTTTCAAAACCTATTTCATGGACCTTGATCTCAAGAAAATCCATTTTGGGGCTAAGTTCCTTATGTTCCTCTCTTACTAGCTATTGTATAGATTCTAGAACCGATTTTTATTATGGAAAATATCTTATTAGTACCAAATATCCCCTCTAAGGACCAAATATTTCGGATATAGGTTTTATCTGGTTGTTTGAATATTGCTCCTAAGAAATTCAAATATGGCCTTAGCATTCTACGTTCCTCTAATTATGTTGAACGCCTTCAACTCATTAGGTGGTGTGAGAAATCTCTTAGTGGAACTAGGGTCCAACTCATAGGCCTTAAGGCTCATAACAGTGGTCAAAACCTATTGTACTCGAAACCTAAAATCCCTTACAAAGGATGTTTGTGTTGTCATGATGTTGAAGCAACAATAAAAAAATGTGGAATAGATTATATCCTTTCAATTTAAAGTAGGTGGGGCCTACACAATATTTTTGGGTCATTGGTATAATTGACGTGCCTCCATTGTGATGCCAAGAAGAACTTTGGGATTCATAATTATTGGGGCGTCTGCAATTGAATCCCAAAAAGGTCAAAATCTTGGTTATTTTGGAGGCAATGCGGTCCCTATGACGTTGATGGAAGTCCACCTTTGTAATCCCCCATTATTGTTGATTTTTCTATTGAAAGAAAACAACCTACATTAATTTCACACAATTTAAATACGACCATTTGATATTTATGGGATTTTTTGGTATACACATTCATGTGTCTATCCTATCATATTTACGTGTTATACCTAGTTTTTAAATAAAATCCCCAAGTTAAAATTAATATGGTGAGTATGGAAAAATATCTTCAACACCTTTTAAGCAGGTAATACCTTCTATTTCTAATGAATCCAATAAATTTTTTGAAGAGCGCTTAAAGGGATTATCAATAGGGAATTTGCTTGGCATAATTATTGGTAGAATGCGGAGTAAGAATTTCACGAGGGAAGGAAATAAAGAGAGGGATATTTACATGAGTGGAGTATAGATTTAGGAAGAAGAGAATAAGTTGAAAATGAAGAAATAAGGAGAAATAACATAAAACATTCAGAAGTAGGGAAATAAAAGGAGATGGAAGCAAGGACAATAGGAGAAATAAGTAAGAAAAGGAAAATAAAAAGACGTCTTGCATACAAAAGAGATAATATAGTAAAGAAGAAAAGGATGTAGTATCTAGAAGTAAAAGAGTTTATTTGCTTTTGGTAATGGTGGGAAGATTTATGTAATGTGGTGCCCAACTAAGACTAACACCAATAAGCTAGCACTACTTCTAAACAATGATAAATCCTTTGAGGCCTACTGAGGAATTTGTAATTATATTTTATTATCTTAATTTCCGAAGTTGATGAAGAGGTCTATAGATCCAACATTTTAATTCATTCCTATGTTAAATGAATGTTTAATTTTCATGCATTTATGTTTGATTCTTTTCAATTATTAGAGAATTTTATCTTCTCATGCCTGAAGGATGTTATCATATGTGAATGTAGAGACGATAGTGTTATTTTTATGATTTTGAAGGGAAGGGCCCATTGATCTTTGAAATTGACCATACTAACACTAAGAGGATGGAATATTGCAATTCCTGACATTGCTCAAATAACGAAGACTCTACTTCTATGAATTGGTGGTATGAAATTTTGCTATAGTGGATCCAAGGCCCTCATTATTACATAAGTATTGTTTTAAATATTGGTATTGGCCTTGTAAAGGAGATGAAATTAGCACCCTATTTTTGAGTTTTTGTAAGTAGAGGTTATACTAAGAAGAGTAATATAGTGCAATTGAGGTTGGATAAAGGTTATTGAGTGATTGTGGGGTAGTCCAATGGTTTGATTTTTGGTAGGTTTTTTCAATGGGAGAGGAAGAAAAACCCATTTTTACTAATTTTGAAAGATTGGAAGGGATATTGAAGTATGTGAGTATTTTGATAATTCCACAATGGATATAAGACCAAGCTAAATGAAAAATGAGAGATTGAGAAACATAAGGTAGGGTTGATTTTAAAAGGATTCTCACAACAATTTGTTGTCGACTATGGTGAAACCTTTGCTCCAATAGCAATATTAGACACTATCAGAACCATTTTATCCATAACAGCACAATACAAATGGAAAGTCTATCAGCTTAATGTAAAATCTGCCTTCCTAAATGGTATGTTGCTGGAAGAAGTTTATGTAGAGAAGCCTCTTGGTTTTGAATTTCCAGGACAAAAGTAAAAGTTATACAGATTGAAGAAATATTTGTATGGTTTGAAGCAGGCTCAAAGAGCTTGGTACAATCGCATTGACACCCATCTCATCAAAATTGGCTTTTGCAGAAGCAACCATGAGTCAACTTTGTATACGAAAACTCATGAAGGTAAAATTCTTATTGTATGCCTTTACGTAGATGATCTTCTTTATACAAGAAATATGATGTTAGAATATTTCATAGGAACAATGCAAACAAAGTTTGATATCACAGATCTAGTGGTCATGAAATACTTCTTTGGCATTGAAGTTCACCAATCTGTGAATGGAATTTCTGTTTATCAACAAAAGTATGCCACTTACGTCATCCAAAAGTCCAAAATAACAAATTGAAAACCAACTGATACATCAATTTTTCAAGGCATCACGCTGAGCAAAGAAAATGTAGCTCCACCAATTGATCCCACGTTGTATAAAAGTCTAGTTGGTAGTTTGTTGTATCTTACTGCAACTAGACCTGATATCATGTTTACGTCAAGTTTTGTCTCTAGGTTTATACAATCACCAAAGATTGCTCATTGGAAGGTTGCAAAAAGGATCTTAAGGTATATTGCAGGGACCCTAGACTATGGTTTGTTCTACACTCATTCTGAAGATTTCTTACTTTCAAGTTATGTAGAAAACGATTATGAAGAGAGGTTAGATGGTTGCAAAAGCACCCCAGGGTATGTTTTTCATCTTGGAACCAATTTGATTCCTTGGGCACCCAAGAAACAACGAATCATTTCAATATATTTTGCAGATGCAGAATATGTAGCAACAAATTCAACAGCTTGACAAGCAATGCGATTGAGAAGATTATTGAAAGATCTATCAAATTTTCAAAAGGAGCCAACTCGTATTTATAATTTACTGTGAAAACAGTTTAGCAATTTTTTAATCAGAAAATAATGTTTTCCACAAAAAGAGCAAGCACATTGACGCACGTTTTCATTTCATTTGTGAATGATGGGGACATAGTACTTGCTTCATCGGTTCCAAAGATCAGCTTGCATATATTTTCACAAATTCATTGGGCAAGAATTTATTTGAATTTCAAAGTGAGAAATTAGACATTAAAAGTGCCTCCACTTGTAACATTTGAGATTAGGAGGGGATGTTGAGATATTAATCTCACAATATCATCACATTGATTTTGTTGTTTGTTAGGTGTCATAGGGAGTTGAGTTTTACTTCAATTATACTCCATAGGTGTCGATTTATACTCCAATCATTTATTATTGATATTTACAATGTAATCTATTTAGCTATTTTGAATATTGAGAAGAACTATCTCTTCTCCACTTTTCTGCTAGGGTTGTACAAATTAACAAATAACTGATTTGTCAATGGGCAATGAATGCCTGGAATTGTACATATCCATCTCTAAATAAGTAACGTGCTAAAATCCAAAAATGAAAATGTACAACCCTTGCACATTTATTGTCCATTAGCAAGCCTGTTATTTTCGACTGTAATAATAACCCTTCCATTACGCTCTCGTCAGCTGGACAAATAGTGTACGATTATATTAATTTTTGTTCATTGATGTACGAATAGATTCAGAGTTTAATTGACTATCCTAATTTATAGGTCCATGATTCAAGATTTTTCATTGCGTAAAAGAAATCGTCACAAATGAGTCATTATAAATCTCAATGACACACATGATTCGGGTCAAACAAAAAAATAGAACCCTACGGAGCTCCAATAGATGGTTTTTAACTTTGGGCATCTGTGTTACATTCTGCATTCATCTCAAAGTTTCTTTCACTTTCCACCTGCTCAAAAGTCACTTTATATCACTTGCCTCACGAATTCCTAAAAAATAGGGTGCATTTATCAATTCGAACCCTCAAAATTGTGATAGCTGTTAGAAAACTAAGAGAGGTGCTTTTAACTAGATCCATTATGAAACAAAACCTCTTTCAGGTTTGTAAAATTCATTCTCATTTGTTTAGAAAGTTTGCCTGAAATTACGGCATTGGACAAGAAAAAACAAAGTTTTAGCTAACCATTTTTTACAAAATTGCATTGTTACTCTCATTCTCAGCATATTTTCCTTTCTTTATTTCCAAACACATGATAATGTTGACACTCCCATTTTCATTGCTTTAACCCTATTTATTACAAATTTGCGTTGCCACTCTCTTTGCCAGTGCTTTGAAAAACTAACAACTAAAATTGTGATAACAACTTGCTTCACTGGGATGATGTCGATCATAAATGGAAGAAGGAACCCCTATAGACTAGAGGCCTAATAGATTGGGTTGATACCAACTCAAAAACTAGAACTTGCAACCTGCACTTATTTTGCAATTGAAAACCAAATTGTAATCTAAACTGAAGTGTACACTACACTGTACACTAAAAGTAAAAATTGAGGCAAATTGATAATTCACATGATGAAAGAGATGCTTGCCCAACAAGCTTATTGATCACACCTATGTACTCTAAACTATTGAAATAATTGTTGGATTAAATGATACAAAAATTCCAATGTAACTACTTCGGTAGGTGCTCAAATAATGTAGTTGCTTGATTATGCTTGAACAAAATGAAAACTAAAAAATGTAAGGGAAATGGTCGCTCGTGATGTATCTTGTCTCCACAATGAAAACATGGCTGGACACGCAAGCTAAAAAAACCTCCATATAGGCAACTACGGGAACATGAATGACATGAATGCCATAGTTTGTTTGTTGACTTCAAGGCACTCTATAATTTGACTATTATGGTTGGTCTATTCATGTCTCATCTTTATGTCAAACCATTGTTCTAACTGTGAATTGTCAAATTATTGTTCAAAAATAAAACATTCTTCAATCAGAAAATCATAGGGAAGAAATATATCCTCTTCTTTCTGTAGGAAAAGGTTTTCAAAAGGCATATTTTGACAGTGAAAATTGTGGGACTCAATTTGAGCCTCTAAATTCTCAAGTTCTTTCTCAATTTTGTCAAAAAATTCTTGTAATAAATGAATCTTATCCTCGAAAGAACATTTGCATGAACGTAAATAGATATGTAAAAACCTTGAAAAAGTTGCATCAATCTAATCATCATCAAAATTGTCCCAATATTCCTTAAAACATTCAATAGGAATGAGATTTGAGACATACCCTATCATCTTGATTGATTAGGCAACTAGACATGTAGTTAAAGCTTTGAATTCTTCAAACCGTGGAGTTGCCATGAAAGTTCTGACTTCTGGAATCTCACAATGGAGTTCCTAGGTCAATGATGTACAACTCAATGGTTTTTGAACACTATTCACCATCAGCAATCAGATCTAGATCTTATTGTTCTCCTAGGGAAAATTTCATTTTCGCTCCTGTGCAACGACACCAAAATGTTATCACTTGGAGAAAACCGTGGCTATGGGGAAAACTCTAAGGTAGCCTCTAACCAATCCTTTGGACTAAAATCTAACCCTTTTAGTCCAGAGTAGCGGATACCTTATATAACTCAGTCAAAATCATTGGTTATGTATTCAACACATTAGCTAGATCATATGTAGAGTGAGGGGTTTTCATGAAAGGAGTTTGGTTGGGAAATAAAGACAATCCATGGGGAAATGGTGTCAGGGACATGAAATAAAAATATCTACAAGATGCTAGTTATATGGTCAATGATTGGTAAAGGAAAGGTAGACAACAATTTATGATTGTAGTCGAAAGTTGAAGGAAGGAAACAATGCACTATAGTTGGGCATACAAGATGAATCAAAATGCAACATTAGAGGAAAAGGGTGATAAATATCTATGTACTATTGAAACACAGCAGTGAATAATTTTGATTCATTTGTCGCTGCTCAAATATTGAAGTTAAAACGTTAAATGAATTAATAGAGAAAGAAAAAAAATCACATAGAAGAAAAAACAAACATGAAATTATTGGCACAAGAATATTTGCATCAAAGGATAAGTACATATGATCTTATAGTCTCAATTAATAAAAATATGAAGAACACAAAGCATGGTCATCTTCAAAACCCCAACCTTTGTTACATTACATAGCCTTGCTTTATAAGAAAATTACAAACTCTAACAAGCTTCTCCTTTGTACTTAATTACAAACTGCTAAAAATAAAAGAGATAAAGTGTATCTCTCAAATACATGCACATAAACATATTTCGAAGCCTATCTGCATCTAAATATCATGTTGTTGTTGGAGTCATGGTTGGAGATAAGGATTAGCAAGTCAAATTTGATGAGGTGGCATCCAAGTCAACAATTGTCCTTGAGCTTTTTCCTCATGAATACCTGAAAAATAGGGTCCAATGATCCCTTAGAAATTCAATAACTGTGATAGTTTTTTTAAAACAGAGAGACATTTTTTAGAATGGGTCCATTACCAAAAAAAACATATTTTAGTTTTGTAAAATATGTTCTCATTTTTTTTTCAAACACATGATAACACTGACACTCCAGTTGTTGTCAGCAGTTTGACCCTGTTTATTACAAATTAGCACTCACACTCTCGTTGTTAGCACTTTCACACTTGTTTTTACAAATCACTGAAACTATCAGTGCTTGTAAAATGTAACAACTAAAATTATGATAACACTATAATTATTCAAAAAAATCCTTTTGTCTCCAAAGAAAATGTTTTACCTACCTACACAGTTCAACACCTAAAATCTATGTAAAATATGAATAACTATGAAAATTTACATTCAAACTTATTTATTTATTTATTTTCACAATTTTATATTACCATGTTTCTTTATTATTTTTATTAAAATCTATATAATAAAAAATGATAAATTTTTATATCAAATTTAACCCTTCAAAATTCCAAAATTATTCTTAAAACAATGTGCCATATTTTATAGAAAAATGATAAAATAAATAGATCTAACCGTTCAAAAATCCAAAATTATTCTTAAAACAATGGATGGGATTTTATAGAAAAATGATAAAATGCATAGAGCAAAAAGACTAATTTTACTCCAAAAGGAAAACAAAATTCATAAAAAAAATATAACAAAAACATCAAAGGTTAAATATATTTATTACGTTAACAATGAATTGTGAACCCAAAAAAGGAAAATTTATAGAAAAATATAACAAAATCAAAAGATCTTTTAACACAGAGACAAATGCTCTCTCCAAACAAGGCCTTTCTTCACCAAATGAATTATGGAAGGTGTCCATAAATGTGGGAGATGTTCGGCATAATATTCAGGACGACTTCTGCCCGATACATAACATAAAATCTTTTTCTCCTCATCTCTAGTATGTAGCATGAACTTTTTTAATTTCCCTTTTTTTATATATCAGTGATTTTTCATCACAGTTGCTTTATTCTAAAGGCCTTTATATATTTCTCTAAAATCTAGAGATGAATTTTGTTTTTTGGTGATCTGAAACGGTCATCTATCAATCTGCTGGCTTGCATGCCAAAATCTGGGTGTTTTTTCATGTGATAAATATCATGATATCTCTCAACATGGCCTACTGGCCATCTCTGGGTTCTCTATGTGATAATTATATCCGGCAGATGTAGTATTATCAAAAATTTCTATGAATATAATATAG
>APFE031410774.1:22337-44041 GCA_000404065.3 Pinus taeda | reverse complement strand
GTTATAGACATATTTGGGCACTGCAACCCCAATCACATATGTCCATAAACCAAGGGCTTCTGAGTCCCTAAAAGTGTTATTTCATGCCCTAAAGGAACAAGGTCAGCTGATTACATCATCTCCCAAAAGTTCTCCACAGAAAACTGCTCAGAACTGGTCAAAACTGGACCATACAGACTGCTTAGTGCAGAGGGTGCGATGCATCTCACCTGCTCAGTGCAAAAAGTGCAATGCATACTGGAAAGCCCTTCTGTAGGGTGTGATGGGCGAGAGTAGACAAATGGTAGAGACAATTTGCAATGTGGATGATCATGGAATCTTCCAAAAACTTCTCCTGTGACACTTGCCTCTCTAAATTCGCCCAGGGATGAGTAAGAGACCATCAATCTCGAAGTGGAATCAAGGATTATCAGAGAGAAGACACTAATCAAAATCCCAGAAGCTAACTCACCCCCCTACAATCATCTATATATGGATCCCTCATCCCAGAGATCCATAAGCTGGAATCTTGTATCTTGTAAGGAAGTGTTGTTGGTTTCTTGGTGGAATATCATAGTGTTGGGTGATCTAAGCTTTTCATGAGGTGAAGAAGGGCTTTCATGCTGGGTTAGATCAATGGGTTGTAATCCTCTCTTCTAATCTCTATATCAATAAAGTTATCCAAGTTTTCCTCCACATTCTTGTATGTTTGCTAATATATGCATTTGTGTGGTCAATATATATCTGGTCCTATATTGTTTATGATTGTAGATCTCTACACTTTGAAGGTATTATGTTGCTTTGAATTTATAGGTACTCTTTGAGACAGAGCGGTCAAGGGAGGAGTGGCAAAGATCTATCAAAGGGGAGAAGGAACAAGCAGAGAACCAAGCAAAAGATTGAGGTTGGTATTTTTTGCTGCTCTTCTATCTACTTCTCGTAAAGGAAAATGAAAGTAACTTTAATCTGTTTGTGTCTAAGATAGCTACCCGTCTTAGTGGGACTAGCAGCTTTGCATAGACACTATATTTCCTGATAACAAAATGGCGACTCCACTGGGGAATGAATAGCTTGTTTGCTTATCTATATTTGTTTGCTTTATAAACTTACAGACGGAACCTGAAGTCAAGCCAGCTAGCCTTCGAACTGCATTTGCTATGTAAGTGCAAAGTAGATCAATGTTGCTTCAGTCCATCTCCAGGTTTTGTTTATAAACTGAACAATTGATTTTCAAACATCCTAATTTCCCTAGTGGTGGCTCAAGTAGCCTCATTAGATCAGCCCCTGTGATTTGTATTTACTGACTATCATTTGCTCGGCTTAAATCCTTGAACTGAGCTACAAATTGTGACCAAGAACCCAGTTGAAATCTCGTCCCTAGACCATCGCACCTTCTCCTCTTGGGAATCTGGATGCATCGCACCTCCCGTGTGCAGTAGGTGAGATGCATCGCTCTTTCCCTGTTTTACAGGTGCGATGATCAGATAAGACCTCTTCTGCTTCTAGATTTTGGTTTTTTCTTCACTCTCTTCAGCTTTATTCAGGAGTTTTGTTGTCTGTGATCAGTATACCACTGTAGAAACTCCCTTCCTTTGCATGATTCAGCCTCCATAGTACAAAGGACTGTAAATGTTTTTATGTATTGTTCGCCATTTACAGTTCTCCTTTACAAAGAAGTAGCGTAATCAAACTGTCGTCTTTTGATTTGGAAGTGTTGCAAGTGTCATTTTTAGTTAAATAAAAGAACCCTACCGTTCTTGATGGTCGATTACACTGTTACTCTTGTATTTGATTTGAATTAATAGTTTTTCAAGTGTCGAAAGCAGTGTTCAATTCAAAATCGCAAAGTGTCGTCATTATCTTCCTTTCATTTTTTGAAAAGAAAATCGTTAGTACTGTCACTTGAAACGATTGAAATTTGTACTTAGCATTCTTTTTGTCATTCGCACATTAAGAAAGAAAAAACAAATACATGCATGTGCATTTGCATTTAGACTGCTTGTTGATTTTGATTTAGGACAATGCATCTAGTGTGTGCTCTCTGGTCTATGTTGAAAGAATCTCGTTTATCTTTCCTTAGTAGCTAGGATTTTCATTGCAAAAAGAAGATTAAACGATTGTTTATCATCTTAGATTACATTTTAGGAATTGTATATCTACATCACGCGGTGAACCTGAAAGGCAAACTTCTTAAGAAAGATCAACTGTAAAATAAATTCAATGAACATAAAAATGCTTTGGAACCTAACACTCAACATTTAAAAGTCTAGGCTAGAGATGTATTCCGGCGTCATAAAGCTTGGTAACTATCACTTTCATCATAGGTTGGGTGATTCCTCCTCTTTGAAACGACAAGTACCAGTAAGGGCTTGTGCTCCCACGTACCGTCGAGTATGTATTGGGAGACCACAATAGGCTATATCCTTTATCCTTAGGAAGTCGTGTCTGCCGCCCTATCGATCGAAATGCACTAAACACAACATTTGGGAAGATTGACTGTCGTACCGTAAAAATTATTCTGCAGTTTTGCAATTGGTTTGGTAATCCCTCTATCTAGATTTCCAGAGTAGTCTCTTTCGTTCCTTTTTAGACTCCTTAAAGGAAACGGTCCATCTGAGCACTTGTCACTTCAGGCTCATTAAAAATCGAAGGCGACTAGGTCATCTTTAGCTTTTTCTCGACTCTTAAAAATTGAAAAAGCAAGTTGTGTCAAAGCGTATAAAATTTATTCTAATCGGAATAACTTCATTGTTCCCTCGTTGGTCTTAGGTTGAGAAAAATGGAGTCCACCAACCAAGGATTTCCCCTTGAGGGAAATCCTAGTCCTTTCTCCTCTTGGGGGAATGTTGGTGCACCTCATATGGCCATGTTGTCTCTCCCAGGACTGACAATCGGCTTGCCAATATGGCTCTTCTCGACCTCTATCGTTCAAACCACTGCAATTCCTCAACAATCGAGTCAGCAACTAGATAATACTAGAGTTACCCCCCAACCTTCTACTTCACTTGATTCTCCCTCCCCTCCTTCCTCTTCGTTTGGTGAAGTTGGTAAAGCTAAAAACCAAGTAACTGAGAAGAAGAAGAAAGGGAAGGAGAAAAAGAAGAAGGAGCCAAAGGTGAAAATGGGCAACTGTGCATCATCTAGCGAAAATCCACACACTGCACCGTCCAAACCAAAATCTCCATGTGTCATTTGCAAAGGAGACCACTATCATCAATATTGTCCTTGTATCCCTCGGACCTTAAGGGATTGGTCTCCTCATTTTCACAATCCAGTGTCATCAACCTCTGACGATCATGTTGAGAGTACACCATCAACTAGCGAAAACGAAGTCTCTGGACAGAAAGCAAAATGTAAATTTCCTTGCAAATTGTGTGAAGGCAATCATGCCGTCCACCGTTGTCCCTTCTTGAACGAAGCTAAAAGAGTCTTGGACAACCGTCCTGCTTCACCGCTGCGGCTTCCTCCTGGGTATAAGAAACTCTTGCCGAGTCCATTGCTAGTTGAAAATCTGACCGACACAACTTTGTGGTCGGTCGAAGTATCTATCGTTGAAGATAAACCATCTGAATCCATACCAGACGAAAGTTAAAAGGTTGAGGCGGTAGTCGACCTGGTCTTGTCTTCAGAAGGTCCATCTTCAAATGATACAGTCACCGAAGAGAATGAGAACGACACTATTCAAATTCTTTTTGTAAACATAGACTCCGATGAACATGGGGGCAATCTACCCGTTCCTTTACCACAGGAAGGAAGTTCGTCAGGGTCATATTCGGCCGTTTATTCGGTCCCACCTCCGAGCAACCTAGTCATTTCCTTCAATTGGAATCTACTAGGTAGACCCTGTTTACCATCTAATGTACCATTTCGAAATATTGTACAAGCTTACAGAATAGTCATGGTCGGTACCATCCTAGATGAGGGGAATTCTGTGAGTATCTTTTCCTCAACTACATGGAAAGCACTTGGTTCGCCATCACTTCTGCCTGAGATGCGAAATATAACAGGCTTCGACAAAGGAACCAGTTGACCGTTACGGATCCTTCCAAGTTTGCCTATAATTTTGAGAGGGAAAATCGTGTATTTGAATGTAATGGTAGTCCAAGGACCTTTAGATTATAATCTGCTCCTTGGGCGCGACTATATTTATAGCATGGGAGCCATTGTCTCCTCACTCTTTCGAGTAATGTGTTTTCCGCATGAAGGCCGAGTGGTCGAGCTTGTAGACCAGCTTTCATTCCCCGACTCACACATAGCTAATAGTCAAATTCCATCCCTAACTGGTCTTTTCACGCAAGGAATGTCTCATCAATCTCCAGTCCATCCACCTGAAGAACGTGAGTAATTCAGTGGCCATGACTGAAACCTAGGGGGCATGCACCTTGGTCTGCTTCAGCAAGGAAACTCTGGGTATAGGGTAGATTTCCGCGAAGGATATATGACTGGTCTGACACCCGTCCATATAGGAAGGTGGGATTAAACTCTACTTCACTATACTTGGGGGCATGTGAACCTTTTTGCATGCAAAATGAAGAGCGACCATTTATTTTCTTAGTTTGTAGATTCTCAACCTTTTAAACTCGTAGTATTGGTCGTTCCTGATTTGCATAAAGAAAGGATTCAGAGCAAAGTTTCGAATGGTGCAAGCTCCTTAAAAATTGAACCTATCGATGAGACATCCTTATTATACGACTAGCACGAGCAATTTTTATGCGAAGTTCAAGCTCGTTAAAAATTAGACCTAAGCAATGAGCAATCGTTTCCCCAAAGTTTAAGCTCATTAAAAAATGAACCAACCTCCGGTAAATAACGATTCTGAATGCATTATCATAAGCTTCTGAACCCTGGTCGTGTTCTTGCCATCACCTCCACTCTGTTTGGCTGATCATATGCCTCCATTTGATTGTTTACCCTTTTGAGGAACAGCTGCGAAGAGTGATTCTATTATCCATCCTTGTGACACTGTCGTGATTGGAAAATTCCAAACCTTACATGGAATTAGCAACTACCCGAGAATATCACTCATTCCTCAAAGGCGAGTCTTCTTTAAGCTCTTTTCATCTGACTCGTAAAATGTGAAAAGGTTGCCAAGCAGTTGGCCTCTCCAGGTTGTTAAAGCTACCAAGAGTGCTATCCCTCCTCTAGATTTTAATCTTTTTGAACCTGAGGGATTATTACACAAAAAGATCGAGCGCTTGTCTTGTTCAGCTCGTTAAAACTATTGAAAATTCATCCCTTTCTTATTATTTTAAACTTTTTCGGACTTAAGGGATTATATGACGAAAAAGGATTATTGGAGTTTCCTTTCCGTCCCTTTTCAGACTCTCTAAAATTGAAAAAGGACCGAGTTGTCTTTGTCGTTAAACTTGTTAAAACCAATAGTGACAAACTTGTCCATAGAGACAAGAATGAGTTTCACTGTCGCTAGGCTTGTTAAAACATAGCGACGAGTTTGCCAGAAGGGAAAATTATAGAACAGGCATATGTTATCCTCCTCAAGCTTGATAAAAATAAAGAGGTACTGGTCAACAATGACTGGGAAAATTTGGGAAGAATACTTGAAAAAAATTTATTGGTAGCGAGTCGCTCTTGAACATGACACTTTCACTCCATCACCATGATTGAGTTGGGTTGGGTTATTCGATTCACCGATCATATTACCAATTGTCCACCGTACCATCCATCTTTGGGGTTAATGCTACCAATCCATTTCAGTGTCACCGATATGTTCAAGAGAAGTCGATCAAAGAATTCACCAACCGATCTTGTGTCTCATCCGCTGCAATACCTTCACGCTTCATCCTTTCATGACCGTCACCCTGAACCCTGTATCAGCAGATCGTTTTCACCTCCACAAAATCATTTGATCTGTTCCATGTCGTAGATGTAGGATTCATTAAGGCCCTCCTACAATAGGTTACTTCTTGTCGACGACAGCTCATTATACAAGAAGTCGACCTAGGAACAACGCTTTCAGTACTTTGAAGCTTGCATGATTCAATGGCAAGTTTCTCAATTTCGGTGACATGTTTACATCAATGGCCTTCGACCAAAATATTTTGCGTGGTGTTCGACGCCAAGTCCCTTTTTAACACCACGCCAATTGTATTATAGTACCTTGAGGGTCATCATCATTATCGGTGATTCCTCTCGTGCCTGTTAATAGCTTACATCATTGGCTAGTAATCAGGCAATGTCTTTCCATGTTCGACTCCAGAACATTTTTCACGTGGACCGACTTGTACTTCGGACGAAGATTGGACGAGTTTGAAGACCTCGGATCTAGTTTCATCCATCTGGGCTGTGATATATTCAGGAAAATAAAGACATCAAATGTACATCACTGCTGTACAGATGATCATCCAAATTAAAGGATGATGGCTCTACCAGAATCATCAGTCTGCCACAAAGATGGTTGTCTGTCCTATGTACATGAAAATGAATTTATAAAGCTGAGCATGGGAATACCCGCCTCAGCTAAATCATGAAAATTTTATGAAGATAATGTATTGTATTGTATCTTATTACAGGTCGCCTTCCAGTTCGAAAAACCTCGGATCCTCATGATAAAGTATTTCACCCGACATCAAAAGATTTTCGACCTCATGATTTAGGGGGCAACTATTATAGACATATTTGGGAACTGCAACCCCAATCACATATGTCCATAAAACAAGGGCTTCTAAGTCCCTTAAAGTGTTGTTTCATACCCTAAAGGAACAACGTCAACTGATTACATCATCTCCCAGAATTTCTCCACAAAAAACTGCTTAGAACTGGTCAAAACTGGACCATACAGAGTGCCCAGTGCTAAGGGCACGATGCATCTCACCTACTCAGTGTAAAAAGTGCGATGCATACTGGAAACCCCTTCTGTAGGGTGTGATGGGCGAGAGTAGACAAATGGCAGAGACAATTTGCAAGGTGGATGGTCATGGAATCTTCCAGAATGTTCTCCTGTGACACTTGCCTCTCTAAATTCGCCTAGAGATGCATAAGAGAACATCAATCTCCAAGTGGAATCAAGAACTATCAGAGAGAAGACACTAATCAAAATCCCAGAAGTTGACTCACCCCCCTACAATCATCTATATATGGATCCCTCATCCCAAAGATCCAGGGGATGGAATCTTGTATCTTGTAAGGAAGTGCTGTTGGTTTCCTGGTGGAAGATCATAGTGTTGGGTGATATAAGCTTTTCATGAGGTGAAGAAGGGATTTCATTCTGGGAGGATGATGTTGGGTCAGATCAATGAGTTGTAATCCTCTCTTCTAATCTTTATATCAATAAAGCTATTCAATTTTTGCTCCACATTCTTGTATGTTTGATGATATATGCATTTGTGTGGTCAATATATATCTGGTCCTATATTGTTTATGATTGTAGATATCTACACTTTGAAGGTATTATGGTGCTTTAAATTTTCAAGTACTCTTTGAAGCAGAGTGGTCAAGGAAGGAGCAACAAAGACCTGTCAGAGAGGAGGAGGAACAAGCAAGGAGCCAAGCGAATGATCGAGGTTGGTATTCTTTGCTCCCCTCCTATCTACTTCTCGTAAAGGAAAACGAAAGTAACTTTAATCTGTTTGTTTCTAAGATAGCTACCCGTCTTAGTGGGACTAGCAGCTCTGCATAGACACTAGATTTCCCGATAACAGGCAATGTCTGTGTAATATTGACCAATAATACACTGTCTCATGGACCTCACCACATGGTAGCGAAATCGTTGCCTAATTAAGGATTGTCAAAATTGTAGAATAGTTAACAAATTTTGGCTTTTACTCAATTTGAACTCATGACCTCTCTTTCACAAATTCAAATACTTAACAATAAACCACAATTCAAATTTGTGAAATATGATCCGTAAAAACATTAATTAAAGTTAAAAATATTAATCATTCTACAAATTTGACTAACGAGACACAATTTAAAAAATGCCCAATAGAACAATATTCAACATTTTTAGGAGACAATCAAGTGTCTAAGGGCACTTGTCAATCAATTTCATGCCACCAAAATATTTGATTTTCAATTGAACTCATCCTCTTACAAAAAAGAATGGACCTCACAACCAATTTATTGTATAAAAATTAGGAAAACATTGAAGCTACAACTCATAATTTTGTTTTTGTTGCAGGTTGCTAAAAGATGCGTTACAACAAAATTTGTGGGCCATTTTCTCACAAACTATCCGTTGGATTTTTCTCAAATTTTGTGGAAATATTCCTATTGTTCTAATGTTAACACACACCAAAAATCAACACCATTCAATACACGGATTTAGAGATATAAACGAAATTGTTGTAAACTTCAGAAATGATTTTCTTACATACTACAGATCGGATTGAGCTAAAATTTTGTAGGAAGGTTTCTATGGTCCCAATGCGTCTGCACACCAAAAATCAGATCGATCTGATGCATGGATCACAAAGATATAAGTGAAATGGATGAAGCTGGTGATACTCATTTTCTTGAAAACTGTGAAACAGATTGGCTTGAAATTTACAAGGAGTGTTCAATAGAATATTATGCACTCCCTCTCCAAAAATTACGAAAACCCAGTTCCTAGTTTCTGAGATGTCTTCAGTTTAATTTCTGTGCTTTTTTTTTTTAATTGTTTTATTTATTTTTTTAATATAATTGTTTTGTTTTGTTTTGTTTTGTTTTTTTTTTTTTAATTCAAAAGTAAAGACTTTATTTAAAAAAAATTGAGAGAAATTTAACAAATTTTGAGATAGATCTAATTGAAATTTGGAGATTAAATTTTGAGTATTTTTAGAATGAATAATGAATTTAGATCTCCTATCCAATTTTTAGATCTATGAGTTTTATTGCAAAATTC
Organism: Pinus taeda; assembly: GCA_000404065.3. NCBI lineage: Eukaryota > Viridiplantae > Streptophyta > Pinopsida > Pinales > Pinaceae > Pinus > Pinus taeda. The sequence continues at coordinate 35,220 of APFE031410774.1, read as the reverse complement.
AAAGCTAACTTTATTCAATTTTCCTTTTTGATTTACCAGTTCGCATAAGGCGTAGGAAGAGAGCATACTCAAGAATTTTTTCAATTCTTTTATTCTTTTGAAATCTAAAAAAAAAAAACAAAGTAAAAGGATTCAATCTCTAGCTTCAAATTTTGGCTCTAAAAACTCTGTTTGTTCTCCTCTCTTTCTAGATTTTCTTGCAAAATGATTAGTAAGTGAGGTGGCTCTTACTACACCACTAAAAATAAAATTGCAAATAAAATAAAATCTAACTAAACAAAAAAACTTAAAAACATCACCAAACTTGGATTAATTTATTGATTTTTTCCTACTCTACTGGAAATAGAAAAATTGGTTCAAGTGTATGCATATTTCCAGTGTAACCATGTGTGTAACATGAGTAAAAATATATTGATGCTTAGGTTTGAAAAATATGCATTAAAGTAAATCAAAGCATGAAAAACCAGTTGTTTTGATAATGCAATCAAGAAGTAAGGAAGAATGGAAGAATGATGTGACTTGATCCCTGATTGGATCCATCTTTCAATAAAGCTATGACATTCCTGATTCTTTTCTTGGTTTAGATCACATTGAATATCCTCCTTTATTATGCATTCCTCGATCTTAGATTCTAGTGGTAGCTCCCCATCAAAAGTATTCCATGATTCTTTAATCTCTTCAACATATTGACAAGAGGAATCAAAAGAGACTTGAATATCTTCTTGTGGAGGTGAAGAGATAGACAAGTTTCTGAACGCAATTAAAATATACTCTTTCTAAGAGGTAGATATCCCATATGTTGCTAGGATTCGAGAAAGTTCTTGGAAGGAAATTCCTCAAATTCTTAATTGCTTTTGAATTAATCCAATTGGTTGATAATTCATGTCTTGCACAGAGATTAGTACAAAGTATTGAAAAATTATTGAATATGCATCATAAATGATTTTAATATTCTTTTAACCATGCATCTAAGAATGTATGCAGCTATCATGAGTTGTCTAAACTTTCTAAATAAGCAACTATGTATATCTTCCCAACTACGGTGCCAAAATGTTGGGTGATTTAATCATGAGTTAAATCTTAATCATTAAATTGTCAATCCGAGCTTTGTGAACAGATGAGGTATACATGTACTAGATGATTATTTCTCAAAATAGATTAATCTAATGCAAGAAACTTGAAATTAATTACAAAGAAAATTAAATCAATCCAATCCATTCAAAACATAAATAAATTGAATCAATCTCAACAAAAAAACATGAATCAAAATAACATAAAAGAAACTAAACTAAACTTGCATAAATGAAACCACACTTTCTGAATTGAAAATCACACTTGTTGAATTGAAAATCACACTTTCTTAAAATGAAAATAAATAAAATAACATAATTACACAATGTTACCAATATGTAAAACAAATGAAAAAGGTGTGCAAACTGTGGTTGATGGGGGCCCTCCACTCCTTAGCAAGAACACTAATTGACTATCAAATCTTGGAGATCAAAGCAACAATATGTATTCCATAAAATGAAGTTAGATAAAAGCTCCAAAGGTATTACAATAATTCAACTCTCTTCCTCTCTATCCTCACTTTACAAATTACATATCTTGGATGGAACTTGGAACTCCCTTGTATGAAGGATGCACTCCTATTTATACAAAAACATAAGATAACTAATCAATAAATATGGATCCACAATTATCTCTTGTAGTTACAACCAATTATCTAAAAATATGAGATACAAATCTTCTTACACATTTTTAGGAGACACATATCAAAACATCCATGATTCTTCTCCTTTGAATGTGCTTAGTCAATGGTTCAAATCTTCTACAATTGTTCCACAAATCTTCATGAGTTGGAATTGAAATTCGAATTTGTGGTTGAGTAGCCAAATACGACCCTTCTAGAATCTTCAAATAGGCCTAAAATATCATAAAACTCATACCATGTTTAGATATATATGAAAACATGTTAATTTCCTAATATTTAATCATAAATTCTCTTAAAATACTTAAAATAAATGACTTGGAAAATAATAATGATAAACCTATATGATCATGAAAATAGTTATTAATGTAGGGTTATGGAGCTATATAATATGGTAAAGAGTTATGGATTATGGTAAAATGATGGAAATGAGGGTAAAAGAGGATGACATTTTGGAGGCCCAACACCAATCCTATATGGAACTACATATGTGATTCAAATGGGTGAAATGTATGGGTTCAGAAATATGATGTCACCATACCAAAGAGTGGCTTGGGATATAATGAATTGATGCTATAGAAAATCCTATAGATTCATAAGCTCATGCAATGTACTAAAGCAAAAGACAAGAAGATACTTCTACTACAACCAGCGGAAGCCAATAGATAGATGAAAACAATAATTGACAAGAGGAAGATAAATCAATGGAACATAACACAATAAGTATCCAAGAAATACACAACTCAAAACTCCACTATCTGTATTGCACTAAATCATAAATCCAAGATGATAATACAATGTTTTTTCTCACAAGAACAATCCCAACACTCAATATAATCAATCCTTAGCTCACAAGAAAGCTCTTGGCCAACACTTATCCAATTCTGCGGCTCTCCAAGCCCCTATTTCCTTGCACAATTCATATGGATGAATAGCCCATATTAATGAGAATCCAGTGCATCCAAAAATTCACAACCCACAGTAGGTTTAATTCCTAATTACATGCATGATCTATACAACTTAGTAAATCATACAATTGATAGTACACTGTCATTGCACTCTAGTCTCAACTGGGTCTTTCTCATAATCGACATGCATGTGTTTATGATGAGGGAATATTTAGTTAAATGGAGTAGCACTAGTGAATGAATTAGTTCACCAACTGACTGTTAACTCTCTATTAGTTCCACAAACAATTTGGAACTAATTTAACTTAAATTAATTTAGGGAACTGAGTGATCTAATTTCCAACTCAATTTAAACTCATACTGAACCCCTAAAACTTAGGGAGAGCATATACATGACTATAGAAAGACTTCCAATTCAAAATTCCTAATCTAATTAAGTTAATTAAACTGAATTAACTATTTACAAGTTGCTAAGAGAATAGAATTCGATTTTAATTCACAATTTAATTCAAGGAGAAATTAAATTGGAATTTCTGGATTATATTTTTAACATTTCTTGTTGGTATTTTGAACAGATGCTCACCTAGATGAAACTATGGCTGAACAACAATATCTAAGGGACTAGGTTGTTGATGTAATATGAAAGAATGTTTAAGTGGATCATCCTTAGGGCGATCTAGAGTGATATGGTACTCTAGAGCTTCTTCGAGGCAGGGAAGAATAATGGGACTAGAGTTGATGCTATCAAATGCAATATGAGGGTTGGGAAGAATTGCTTATTTGGGACCCTAAAAAATGGATGGCCACTTACCCAAACATTAAGTGGTAATGTAATAGACACACGGTGGATGTGGTTAGAATTTGTGGGTTTGGAGTAAGTGTGTTTGAAACAATCATCATTATGAGAGACTTGGTTCACATATGCAATGTTTTTAACGAGAGAAAGATGACAAGTGGATTCAAAGTCCATCGATGTTGAGAACGAAATATCTTCATAATGTGATCAAAAGAAATGGATTCATATGCTCCCAAGGAGTCTGAAGATGTCGAGCTTGTCGATGATGACAAGTAGAGAATGTGGATAGAGTTGTCAGTGATTTCTACGTTAGGAGAAGGAATCATGATAGTGGGTTAAGTAGCCTCCTTCCATGGTGACGAATAAGTGACAAGGTCCATAGGTAGAGAAGGCAAAGGGTCACTACAAGTGACATCCATCTCACAAAGAATTGTAAGAACATCGTGAAAATAGTACATATGAGGAAAATGATGAGAATAGTGTCCATATGCATAAAAGAAAGCACAAGGGTGATTTTGTGTACAAAGTTGTTCTTTTTTTTATGATTCAGGTAAGGTAACTCGCACCTCAGGGACATCAAAGTCTGGTTGAATTTTGTCTTTAGAGATTGATGAGCCCCAAAAATGGATAATTATATGGGCTCATTCAACCTTCTAATTTGACTTAATCCACCATTCTCATTAGTTTATTGCATTTTTTTTATTATATTTATGCTAATAGAGTGAATTGGGTTAGTCATTATGCCAACAAATCTAATGTGTGCTTTGTGTAGTCTTTTTGGTCAATATGGAGACAAAATCAAAGGTTTAAATGAGCACTTGGCAGCAAATTCGTGGAGAGGATTTTTAGGAAGGTTTCTCCTTCATTTATGGGCCCTTACCTCGAATTCTCCACCATCATCTCGGAGTTCAAGGGCCACCAAATCAATTATCACAAGGGCAGCCAAGCAAGTCAAGTAGGACTGCTATTAACTACAAGTTTTAGGCAGCCGAGTACCTAAAGTTTAGGAGGACTGTTGGGGTCCTCAATTTGTATAAATAAGAGGGCTTAGGGCCTCATTTTGGTTAGCCAGTAGTTAGTTACTTTGTAGGCAGAAGTTAGCTAGTTTGTAGTTCGATTTTAGTCAGTAGATTAGCTTTGCATTTCAACACCTTTTCAAGCTTTCCCTTGTGGACAATTTTTGATGTAACTCTTCATTTCTTGCTCAATAAAGATGAATCTAGCTTTGCACCAGCTCTAACTCTCTCTTAGGAGGTTGTAGCTATTGGGGTTGGGCCCATCTCAAGTGCCCAGTACCTCCTTTGTTTACCTTTATGTGTTTTTGCTGCATTCTTAGAATAAAATCTGCTATTTAGATTTAAATCTTGCTTTGTTATTTAGATTGCTTTTGATGATTAAAAAGGATTTTTATGTTTAGATTGAGTTGGTAGGATAATAACAAGAAAAAATCTCTAGAAAAGGGTCAATAACACTTTTGGTTTCACCTCTTCCTTATTGGATTAGGGGCTGGAATTGAAGTAACCGTGCTGTCCCAAACAAAAACACTAGTTTGCTTTACCATGCAATCCTTAGTGTACTGTTTCCATTTGCAGAAGTTGGTTATGTGTTCAGATCTCTGAAATTTCTCATTGTATAGTTGATATATATGGTTCTCCTTCAAATAAAGTTGTTGTTCATTCAATTTATTGTTAGCTAGATTAGATTAGCTAGGACTTTGGTTACTTGCAAGACTTTGTTGATTCAGTTGAATTTACACAGTGCAGAGCATCTCTACCACTCTTTCATCCACCTAATCTTCATCAGAGCCATCTATTCCATCTCCTAGCTAGGTTCCTCGTCTCACATCTGTCCTCTTGCCCATGTAACCCTACCTTTTTGTGCAATCATTGTTTCAGCCTTCTTTGAGCCAATTCAGCCTTCTACACCTTCTCACCACTCCATCCACCAGTCCCTGGGCCACTTCAGACCCCTATCCTACCTCCATATCCATTCATTGCATCTTCCCTCACTCACCATCCTCTAAAATCCAATTTTTAAACATCCTGTAGAAATTTCTGAACATCCTGTAGAAATTCCTAAACATCCTGTAGAACCCCTGCAGACTTCCTGTAGAAGCTCACGAAAGCGATTTCTTGAGATCTGATCACTGTGAAACTCTTAGGAAGGGTGCTAGGGAACCCTTAGGACCTCTTCTAATCTTCCCAACCTCCTGCAAGCATTTTCTCCCACCAATCCACTTTCTGCAAGCATGGTAAATCTGACAACTTAATCAAAAATACAAAAAGATGTTTTCTTTAGATAGAAGTAGTTTAGACACGTATTTTACCTTCCTAGAAATAATGGCATCGTTTTCAGTAGCTTGCATCCTCTTTCTTGCATTAGTAGGACTAGCTGGTAGAATTAGGGTTTGCTAGGGTTTACATTTCTTTTTGGCTTTCAATTTCTTTCCGCAGGTAGATTAGATTCCTTTGAGTTAGCTTTCATCCATCAGTTAAAAAGCTTCTTCTAAGAGCTCATATAAGTTGGCTTAAGCTCCTAGCGGACTTGTGCCAGATGACCAAGTGACAGTTGCGGCAAGAGCTAGTACTTGTGCATATAGCACCGTCACTTCCAAGTTTGTTACAAATTACCGAGTTGATAAAATTAAAGAAGGGAGTCCTAGGAGTTGCAGCATTATTGCTGCAATACTGGGGCTCACCAGAGATCACACTCTTGAGATAGGGAAGATTAGGGAAATTATTCATCAAATGTCTAGGAATATCACACAAAGTGCACCGAGGAGTAATCTTACGTGCTTTATATGGAGTGGTTTCAACTTGGGTTGCCTTATATTTTCCCCCTTTTTTTGGGATTTTCTCACCTCACTAGGTGCTTTCACAACAAGACTAGATTCCTATTGAAGTTGTGGTGGAGTTGAGGTAATGGTAGATGTAGTGGGAACCAATTTTACTAGTGTCAAAGCTATGTAAGGTTTGAGCTAATAAGGTGGAGTGTTTGTAGGAGGCTTAATATACCAAACAATGATCCCCAAACTAAAGTTAGGTAGACTCAGCATAGCCATCATAGGGGTGGATAATATTCCTAGTGGTGGAAATAAGAAAGCAATCTGGCCAAATGGATGGTGTCTAGGAGGAACTCCTCCTTAGGTGCCAACTAAGTCTTGAGTAGTGTAATTTAGTTGAGCTAATTGCTAGGAAGGCATACCATAATGCTTTTTGGCAGCCCATGACTCATGGAATATGCAAACACTGGAAGAGATAGTCTATGTGTGAACAAGTGGTGGGTTGTAATATTCCCCTAGTAACAAAGAATATTTATAGAATTCTAGACTAATTTTGGTCAAACAAGGCATGGCATTGTTACCCATCATCAAAGAAATGAAATTTTGTGGAGATGTATTGAACTAAGGTCGTAGTAAGCCAATTGATCAATGGTGACTATCTTCCCATTATGAGGGAAGCTCATGGTATGAAAGGTGGAAGATGCGACCATTTTCAAAGAATACATGAAACTACGACCAAGAAAGAGGTTATAATCAAGTGGTGTATCGATGAATTCGATATCAATCATGACCTACTTGACATCAACAACGATGATTTTTTTTTGGTATAGATCGAGAGGTTGTGAGGGGAGACCATCATATGCACAAAGGATGCTAGTTGATGGTGAAAGGTTGGGGAAACCAAGTTTCTTCCAAACATTAGTGGACACCACAAAAATGGATGCACCTTCATCAATGATACACCATTGGTCGATGGTGTTCTTAATGGAGACAAGTATGAAAGGAAAAGAAAACATTTGGTTGGAAGATGTTAAGCGGGTTAGAGACATTAGTAAAGATGATTTGAGTTGGTGTGAGTTCAAGAGGCTTTTTAGGAAGAAGTACTTGTCACAGAGGTACTATGACAATAAGGGAAAGGAATTCTATTAGATAAATATGGGATCAATGACAGATGAAGATTATGCGACCATTTTTTCAGAGCTTTGAGGTATGTACCATATCTTACTTATGAGAAAGCTAAAGTTAAATTATTTTTTAGTGGTCTTTCTTTAGAATTTAGAGATTGATCGAGTATGATGAGCCTTAGGCACTTGAGGACGTTATTTGGAAATTTAAGCATTTCTATGAAACATCAAAGCGTAAGAATGAATCTCATCAAGGATGGAAGGGAAAAGAAAAAGGTAAAGGTAAATGGAAACCTAAGAGGACAAGGCCTCAAAATGCATATGAGAAAGAGAATGTGGCGTCACAAAAGAGATTTGATGAATCTAGACAAGGACATGAGTCATAGTAGTAGCATAGAGGTGTTGGTACTAGTCAGTTGAAGTGTTGGACATGTGGTGAGGAACACTTTAAGAGAGATTGTCCATAGAATAAAGATGGTAGGCCTCAGTTATATAGTGCATAGGAGGCACAGACTGTTGGGGTTGTTGGTCAAAGAATTCCTCGTATCTATGCAACAATGGACAATAGAGGGCAGGACACCAGGCATCTATCATTGAGATGGACAGTAAGATTTGTGATCAAGTTATTTCTATTTTTATTGACCTTGGATCTAATTATAGATATGTTAGTCCTGACTTGGTGGATAAGTGTGGTTTGAGTAAAGAGTTGCATGCAGAGTCTTGGCTAGTGTAGTTGGCTATAGGTACAAAGAAGTGAGTTCATCATTGGGTAATAGCTCGTGCATTTGATTTAAAACGCATGCCTACCGCAACACATTTGAATGCATTAAAGTATTTTGTTGGGAATGGCTTGGTTGTATCTTCATAGAACCAAGGTAGATTGGTATGAAAAATACATTGAGTGTGTTGATGAAAATGGAGAACCAAGAGTCTTGGAAGGTAAGAAGAAAGCCACATTAGTTAGGATGGTGACAACTATGCAAGAAAAGAATAGCTGAAGGAAAGGGTGTATGTTATTTGCAATGCACATTTATAACGATAAGGGAAAGGAGGTTGAGGATGTAGATGTGTTGAGTAGGTATCCTTTACTGAGGATTGATGATTTTTTTGATCAACTGAAAAAGCAATAATATTCTCGAAGATCGTTCTGAGATCCAGATACCATCAGGTATGCATAAAAGAGGACGACATTTACAACACTGCGTTTAGGACCATGTATGGGAATTATGAGTTTTTTGTTGTTCCATTTATCATAACTAATTCTCTAGCTACATTTATGTGTTTGATGAATAATGTGTTACATTCATATTTGGATAAGTTTGTTATTATGTTCATTGATGATATACTAGTATATTCTGAAAATGAGGAAGAGCATGCTAAACATTTAGCAGCAGTGTTGAGTTTGTTGAGAGAGCATTAGTTGTATGCTAATCTCATCAAGTGTAGTTTCTTTTAGACTGAGGTACACTACTTGGGGCATGTAGTCTCCAAGGATTGAATTGTAGTAGATCTAGAGAAGATAAGAGTCATCATGGAGTGGGTAGCTCCTAAGAGTGTGGAAGAGGTAAGATCTTTCATGGGGTTGGCAAACTATTATAGGAGGTTCATTAGGAACTTCTCACAAATATCTTATCCTATTACATCATTGTAGAGGAAAAGTAAGAATTTTGAATGAATAGAGGAGTGTGAGGCCAGCTTTGAGCATCTTAAGCAGTTGTTGACACATGCACCAGTGCTACAAATTTCAGATCTGAACAAAGAGTTTGTAGTATGCACATATGCTTGCAAGAGAGGACTTGGTGGAGTCCTTATGCAATATGGATAGGTGGTATGCTATACATTATGGAAACTAAGCGAGCACGAGCAGAACTACAAGACACATGATCTTGAGTTAGCAGAGATCATACATGTATTGAAGATGTGGAGACACTATCTTCTTGGCAGGAGGTTTGTACTTATGAGTGATCCTATTAGGTTGAGATATTTGTTTGACCAACCGAATCTGAATGGCATGTAGGCTAGATGGTTGGCCACGACTAGTGAGTTTGATTTCAAGTTCAGGTACATCAAAGGTAAAAAGAATAGGGTGGAATATGCTCTCAAAAAGCGAGTACAAGTAAATCACTTGGAAACTATGAGTTCCTATGGGACAGATCTATAGGATAGGATCTTGTAGGAAGTGTTGAACCTCAGAATTACCCTCTCCTTGACATTTTTTCTCACCTTTTTCTCTCATTTTCTCATAAGACTACAAACCCAGTCAATGAGAAATGATAGGTTTTGTCTTAGAGAAAGCATTAAAATGATAACCATATTATATTTTCATGTTCTTGCTATTAATTAATAGATTTTTGCAAATTAGCTACAGAACGCAGTCTATTTTGCAACTAACTATGGATTCCGTAGGTACTTTCATGGTTTGGCAGGTTACAGGTGTCAAATGAAGAATCGGGCCACATGGGAATTTCTAGAATCATCTCCAGATGGATTCTATCCTATTCACTCGGTCTAGAACGATGGTAAAGCAAGCCTAAGGTCATGGTCAAAGATGGAGTCAAAATACGTTATCTAGAAGCAGTAGGACTCTTGATTTTCTCTTTCATAGATAATCTAGAGTCTAATAGTTTTGTTGAATATTTAATTTGAATTGGCCACATGTAGCTGATCTGAAGTTTAAACAGTCCTATTACAATTCAATTAAGCCACATATAGCAAGTTTTTCTCATAAATAGTCATGTTAGATTTAATTTGATTAGCCACCTGTAGCAAGTTTTTCTCATAACAGTTATTGTTATAGACATTTTTGGGCACTTCAACCCCAATCACAAATTTCCATAAACTGAGGGCTCTTAAGTACCTAAAAATGTTGCTTCACTGCCTAAAGGAACAAGGTCAAATGATTACATCATATCCCAGAAGTTCTCCATTGAAAATTGCTCATAAATGGTCAAAACTAGACCATACTGAAAGGTCAATGCAGAGGGTGCGATGCATATCACCTTCCCAATGTACAGGGTGCAATGCATACTGTTTTTCTCCTCTGTAGGGTGTGATGGTCGGGAATGGACAAATGGCAGGGACAAAAATGCGAGGTGTAAGATCATGGAATCTTCCAGAAGCTTCCCCTTTGACACTTGCCACTCCATTTTCGACTAGGGATGAGTAAGAGATCTTAATTCTCCAAGTGGAAGCAGGAACTATTAGAGATAAGACACTAATCAAGATCCCAAAAGATGACTCACCTCTTTGTAATCATCTATATGTGGATCCCTCATCACAAAGATCGAGAGGCTGGAATTTTGTAACTTATAGAGAAGTGATGTTGGTATTTTGGTGTACATTCACAGTGTTGGGTGATTTTGCTTTGCTTGAGGTGAAGAAGGGCTTCTTAGCTGGAGGATGATTTTGGGTCAGAGCTCATGGTTGTAATTCTCTTGCTACTTTTTATCTGAATAAAGCTATTCTTGTTTCCTTCCATATTCTGGTGTACTTGTTTATATATGCTTGTATATGGTTAATGTACATCTGATCCTGCATTATTTATGAACTTAGATCCTTGTTTTCTTGCATAGTAGTATGTTTTTTGTGATTCTACAGTCTTTTGAAGCTCAGCAGACAAAGAGCAAGCGGCAAACTCTTATCAAAAGGAGAGGAAATCTAGCGCAAGACTCAGGTTGCCTCTTGGTTCTCCTCTCATCTATTTTCATAAAAGGAATCAATAGTAGAGTTTGATTGTTTGTTTCTAAGATAGCCCCCATCTTGTGGGAATAGCAGCATCTGTGTGGACACTATCCTGTATACAAAATGGCGATTCCGGTAGGGAGCGACTAGATTACTTGTTAGCCTATCTATCCTTGTTTCTTTTATAAACATACAGACGGAGCCTGAAGTCAAGCCAGCTAGCCTTCGAATTGCATTTGTCATACAAATGCAAAGTAGATCAATGTTGCTTCAGTCAATTTCTTGGTTTTGTTTATGAATTAAACAATAGATCTGCAAGCAATCTAATTGCCCTGAGTGGTGGCTCTAGTAACCTCTCAGATCACCCATGTGTTTTTACATACATTGATCTGTACTTACTCAACTTAGACACCTGAACTAAACTGCAAACTGTGAGTGAAATCTAGTTCAAAGTCTTGCACTGTAACCATCGCACCTTGCCTTCAAGGCAGCCTGTATGCATCACACTTCCCGAATGGAGTAGGTGCGCTGCATACTAAGTTCACTGTGTAACAGGTGCAATGGTCAGGGAGGATTGATTTTTGCCTTCCGACTGTGTATTTTTCTCACTGTTTTAAGTCTTATTCAAGAGTTTTTGCTGTCTATAATCAATGTACTTCTATGAATACCCCCTTCTCTTGCATTATTCCACCTCCTTAGTGTAAAGAACTATAAATGTTTTTATGTATTGTGCATCGTTTTAGTTCTCTTTTGCAAAAAGTAACATAGTCGAACTGTCATCCATAGGTCTGAAAGTGTCCTAGCTGTCGTTTTCAGTTTTAGAAAGCAATCCCATTGTTTTAGATATTCAATTATACAGTTACTATTGCATAATATTTGAATTACTAGTTTTAGAGTGTCGAAAAGCAATTTCCATTTCAAAATCGGAAAGTGTCTCTCTTGCTTTCACTTCGTTTTGAAAAAGAATTTTGTTTAGTACAGTCGCTTTAAAAGTAATTCAGTTTTGCACATATCTTTCTTAGCATCATTTACACATTAAGAGAGTTGAAAAACAAATAAATGCATGTGCATTTTCATTTTGAATGCTTGGCTTGATTTAGGACTGTGCATATTAGTGTGTGCTCTGTGCTCTGTGAAGAAAAGATGCTTGACTTTCTTCCCTTTAGTAGCTAGGATTTTCATTGCTGAAAGAAAATAAAACGTCTGTTTATCATCTTAGACTACATTTAGGAATTATACATACATCACGTGGTGAACATGAAAGGAAAACTGTTAAGCAAGATCAACTTAAAATAAATCTCAATGAATCTAACAACGCTTTGGAACTTAATACACAACATCTAGAGGTCTAGGCTAGAGACATATTCCGGCATCGTAAAGCTTGGTAACTATTGCTTTCAGTGTTAGTTGGGTGATTCCTCCACTTTGAGATGGCAAGTGCCAGTATGGACTTGTGCTCCCACGTACCGTCATGTATATATGGGGAGACCACAATAGGCTGCATCCTTTATCCTTAGGAAGCCGTGTCTTCCGCCCTACCGATCGTAATGCACCGAACACAGCATTCGGGAAGACTGACTGCCATACCGTAAAAAGTATTCTGCAGTTTTACGATTGGTTTGGTAATCCTCTCTTCCTAGATCTCTAGAGAAGTCCATTTTGCTCCTTTTTAGACTCCTTAAAGGAAAAGGTCCTCTATGCGCTTGTCACTTCAAGCTCAATAAAAATTGAAGGTGACTAGAGTCATCTTTTGTTTTTTCTCGACTCTTTAAAATTGAAAAAACAAGTTGTGTCCAAGCGTCTAAAAATTTATTTTAATCGGGATAACATCACAAATTCCCCCGTTGATCTTCAGGTTGAGAAAATGGAGTCTACCAACCA
>APFE031410774.1:0-18929 GCA_000404065.3 Pinus taeda | reverse complement strand
TATTGGTAGCAAGTCGCTCTTGAACATGACACTTTCCTTCCGCATCCATGTCGGGTTGGGTTGTTCCATTCACTGGTCTTCACCATTGGTCCGTCACACCATCCATCTCTGGGGTTAATGCTACCAATCCATTGTCATTGTTGCCAATATGTTCAAGAGAAGGCATTCAAACAATTCACCTGTGTCTCACCCACTGCAATACATTCATGCTTCATTCCTTCATGACCGCCACCGTGAACCCTATATCGTCAGTTTGTTTTCACCTCCAAAATCATTTACTTCGTTCCATGTCGTTGATGTGGGATCCATTAAGGCCCTCCTGCGACGGGTCACTTCTTGTCGACATCAGCTCATTATCCAAGAAGTTGACTTAGGAACAACCCTTTCAATACTTTGAAGTTTGCATGCCTCAATGGCAAGTTTCTCACTTTCAGTGACAGGTTTACATCAATGGCCTTCGACCGAGAGATTTTATGTGGTGTTCGACACCAAGTCTCTTTTCACACCACGTGAATTGTACTGTAGTGCCTTGAGGGTCATTGTCATTATTGGTGATTCCTCTCGCACATGTTAACAACTTACATCATTGGCTGGTAATCAGGCGCTGTCTTTCCATGTTCGACTCCAAAACATTTTTCACATGGATCGACTTGTACTTCGAGTGAAGATTCGCCGAGTTTGAAGACCTCGGATCTAGTTTCATCCATCCGGGCTGCGATATATTCAGGAATATAAAAACATCCAGTGTACATCATTGCCGATCAGATGATCATCCAAATCAAAGGATGATGTTTCCATATCATCAGTCTGTCACACAGACGATCGTCTGTACTATGTACATGAAAATGAGTTTATAAAGTTGAGCATGGGAATTACCGCCTTAGCTAGATCATGAAAAAATGTTGTCAAATAATGTATTGTATTGTATCTTATTACAGGATCCCAGCTCAGAAAAACTTCAGATCCACATAGTAAAGCATTTCACCCGACATCAAAAAGATTAACGACCTCATGCTTTAGGGGGAAACTGTTATAGACATTTTTTGGCACTTCAACCCCAATCACAAATGTGCATAAACTGGGGGCTCTTAAGTCCCTAAAAGTGGTGCTTCACTACCTAAAGGAACAAGGTCAACTGATTACATCATCACCCAGAAGTTCTCCACTGAAAATTGCTCATAAATGGTCAAAACTGGACCATACTGAAACCTCAATGCAGAGGGTGCGATGCATATCACCTTCCCAATGTACAAGGTATGATGTATACTATTTTTCTCCTCTGTAGGGTGCAATGGTCGGGAATGGACAAATGGCAGGGACAAAAATGCAAGGTGGAAGATCATGGAATCTTCCAGAAGCTTCCCCTCTTACACTTGCCACTCCATTTTCGACCAGGGATGAGTAAGAGATCTTCATTCTCCAGGTGGAAGCAGGAACTATCAGAGAGAAGACATTAATCAAGATCCCAAAAGATGACTCACCTCTCTGTAATCATCTATATATGGATCCCTCATCACAGAGATTGAGAGGCTGGAATTTTGTAACTTATAGAGAAGTGTTGTTGGTATTCTGGTGTACATTCACAGTGTTGGGTGATTTTGCTTTGCTTGAGGTGAAGAAGGGCTTCTTAGCTGGAGGATGATGTTGGGTCAGAGCTCATGGTTGTAATCCTCTTGCTACTTTTTATCTGAATAAAGCTATTCTTGTTTCCTTCCATATTCTGGTGTACTTGTTTATATATGCTTGTATATGGTTAATGTACATCTGATCTTGCATTATTTATGAACTTAGATCCTTGTTTCTTGCATAGTAGTATGTTGTTGTGATTCTACAGGTCCTTTTGAAGCTAAGCAGACAAAGAGCACGTGGCAAAACTCTATCAAGAAGGAGAGGAAATCGAGCGCAAGAATCAGGTTGGCCCTCTTGGTTCTCCTCACATCTATTTTCATAAAAGGAATCAATAGTAGACTTTTATTGTTTGTTTCTAAGATAGCCACCCATATTAGTGGGAATAGCATCATCCGTGTGGACACTATTCCCATATAACGGTTATGTTATTTTCCTATAAATCTCGGTTACATGGAACCGAGAAGTAGTTAGAAGTTAGAAGGAATTACGCTCAGGATTTTTGCTGATACTCTGTATTCAGACTTTGTTTTGTTCATAATACAAACTTTGTGTTGTGAATTATGGTGTAAAGTGCATCCTTAACTAGCTAGCATTCCAACCACATCGGTTGCAGAGGGTCCCTGCACTGAAGGAGGTTTTTCGTTTGTTGTTTTGAGTTTAATTTCTATTACTCTGATTTCAACAAGTCTGTTTTCTAATTTAGAATGATCTTTCATTTTAGTTTTTAACCAATAGTGTAAGGATAAAACCACAATTGTGCAACCTTGTTCTTCTAAGATATTTCATGAAGAAAAATGAATTTGTTTCCAAACTGAATGAAGATTGAAGTGATAAGAATACACAGTTTCTGAGTTTTCTTACTGTTTTCTCATTCACTCTCTTAGAACAGAATTGTCAATTAACTGTGTTAATGGATGTTTTAAAAGACCATTTAAAGATGATGATGATACTAAACTAAATGGTTAAATGTCTAATTCATACAATGATTGAATTTAATCAGTGCATTGTTAGTTTTACATGCTTTTACCTATTTCTTTTAGATCATTACTTAGTTGCATCATTGATATTCCAAAATATCATTTCAAGGAGACCTTCTGCATCAATATCACTCTTGGTTTTAAGAATTAGATCCATGGATTAGGACAAATGATAAGATAAGATAGATACTTTATTTTCTTATTAGGATCTAACTAGTCAACTATTCTTGGTCCATTTTTAGGAAATTGGATTAACTTAGGAACCTTTCCTTTCCTTTAAAATTCATTAGATCCATTTAAATTTTCTCATAGGTTGTACATTCTTAGACATCAAAGAACAGAAACCCCAAAAACAAACATAAAATACAAAATAATGAAGCGAGAGAAAGGTTAACTAAGCACATATAGTGCATAACATTTCATCAATTTACAAACCTCAGTTGATAATTTATGCAAGCAAGTTAGGACACTAAATTGACTAAACAGGCAGGTCAACAGAATGTCAGGGATACATAAATTGTGCATAGGTTGCAACAAGGTACTAGTACAGGTACATGTAAAGGTACAGGTATAGGTGGTAGTACAAGTACTAACATAGGTACAGGTGTAGGTGCACAAGGTATGGATTATTGTCTTATAGCAGATGGATTGGTCAGATTCAGAGACAGGATATATGTGCCAGATAGCAGTGAGCTCAAGAAGGTGATCTTGAGAGAGTTTCTTGCGAAACCTTATTCAGATCACCCACACTATTAGAAGGCATTGACTACAGTAAATAAATTCTATTATTAGCCAAATTTGAAGAGGGATGTAGTAGAGTTTGTGGCTAGATGTTTTGGTTGTCAGTGAGTTAAGGCAAAGTGCAAACATCCAGGTGAACGTCTCCAACCAATTGCAATTCTAGAACTGGAATGGGAGGTCATTTCCATGGAATTCATTATAGGGTTTTCGAAGACAGTGAGACAACATGATTCCATCCCATTAAGTCTACACTCTCAGCTAGTGATTTAGCACAGGTATTCATCTAAGAAGTGGTCAGATTACATGGTGTTCCAAATAAGATTATGTCAAACAGGGATGCGAAGTTCACTTCCATGTTTTGGAAGGAGTTGTTTGTAGGTTTGGGCACAGAGTTGGCCTTCAGTACAACTTATCATCCATAGAAAGATGGACAGATAGAGAGGGTCAATAGGATATTGGAGGACATGTTGAGGATGTATGTGATGCATCAACAATGAATGTGGGAAGAGTATCTCCCCTGGGTAGAGTTCACATACAACAAAGGTTATCAAGAGTCATTGAGGATGAGTCATTTTAAGGAATTGTATGGGTGGAGTTGCAATACTCCCATCAGTTAGAATTATTCGGTTAATAGGTTGTTGATTGGACTGGAGATGTTGGAAGACATGGAATAGGAAATGCATGTTATAAAGAAAAATCTAAAGGCAACATAGGTGTTATAGACGTATTTGGGAATTGATCTTATATGTCCATAAACCAAGGGCTTCTAAGTCCCTAAAAGTGTTATTTCATACCCTAAAGGAACAAGGTTAGTTGATTACATCATCTCCTAGAAGTTCTCCATGAAAAACTACTCAAAACTGGTCAAAACTGGACCATCTCACTTGCTGAATAGTCAAAGTGTGATGCATACCACCTAATTCACACGGGGGTGCAATTCATACTGAAAATCCATTCTATGGGGTGCGATGGGTGAGAGTAGACAAATGGCAGAGACAGTTTGCAAGGTGGATGGTCATGGAATCTTCTAGAAACTTCTCATGTGACACCTGCCTCTATGAATTCGCCCAGGGATGAGTAAGAGATCATGAAATCTCCAAGTGGAACCAAGAAATATCAGAGATAGGACACTAATAAAAATCCCAGAAGCTGACTTTCCCACCTGCAAACATCTATATATGTATCCCTCATCCTAGAGATCCAAAGGCTGGAATTTTGTATCTTGTAAGGAAGTGCTGTTGGTTTCTTTGTGGAACATCATATTGTTGGGTGATCTAGCTTTTCATGAGGTGAAGAGGGCTTTCATGCTGGGAGGATGGCGCTGGGTCAGACCAATGGGTTGTAATCAACTCTTCTACTACTTCTATCAATAAAGCTATTTGAGTTTTCCTCCATATTCTTGTATATCTCTAAATCTTGTATTGATATATGCATTTGCATGGTTAATATACATTTGATCCTATATTGTTTATGGTTATAGATCTCTATGTTTTGATGGTATTATGCTGCTTTAACTCTACAGGTGTTCTTTGAAGCGGGACAAGTAAGGAAGAAGTGGTGAAACTCTGTCAAAGGGGAGAGGAAACAAGCAAGGAGCCAAGCGAAAGACTGAGTTTAGTACTCTCTCCTTCTCTCTCATCTATCTCTCATAAAGGAAAACATAAGTCACTTTAGTTTGTTTGTTTCTTAGATAGCTACCCATCTTAGTGGGACTAGTAGCTCTGAATAGACACTAGTTTTCCCAATAACAAAATGGCAACTTCACTGGGGAGCGAATAGCTTGTTTTCTTGTTTATATTTGTTTGCTTTATAAACTACAGACAGAACCTGAAGTTAAGCCAACTAGCCTTCGAACTGCATTTTCTATGCAAGTGCAAAGTAGATCAATGTTGCTTCAGTCTATCTTTGGGTTTTGTTTATAAACTGAACAACTGACTTGCAAACATCCTAAGTGCCCTGGTGGTAGCTCAAGTAGCCTCATTAGATCAGCCCCTATACTTTGTATTTACTGACTATCATTAGCTTAGCCTAAATCCCTGAACTAAGCTGCAAACTGTGACGAAAAAACAAGCTAAAGTCTTGTCCCTGGACCATCACGCTGTCTCCTTTTGACAATCTGGATGCATCACACCTCCCGTGTGATGTAGGTGAGATGCATCCATGTTTCCCTGTGTTATAGGTGCAATGATCAGATAATACTGTTTCTGCCTCCAGATTTTGGTTTTTCTTCATTCTCTTCAACTTTAGTGAGGAGTTTTGATGTCTGTGATCAGTATACCACTGTTGAAAATCCCTTCCTCTGCATTATTCAGCCTCCATTGCACAAAGAATTGTGAATTTATTTATGTATTTTTCACCATTTATAGTTCTCTTTTGCAAACAGTAGCTTAATCAAACTGTCGTCTTTCGATTTGAAAGTGTCGCAAGTGTCATTTTCAGTCAAAGAAAAGAGTCTTCTTCTTGTTGATAGTCGATTACACTTTTGCCATTGTATTTGATTTGAATTAATAGTATTCCAAGTGTTGAAGTCAGTTTTCAAATTAAGTGTCGCTCTTAGCCTTCCTTTCGTTTTTCAAATTCGAAATTACAAAGTGTCATCTTAGCCTTCCTTTCGTTTTTTGAATTCAAAATCACAAAGTTCTCTTCCTTTCATTTTTTGAATTCGAAATCGCAAAGTGTCGTCTTAGTATTCCTTTAGTTTTTAAAAAGAAAATTGTTATTACTATCACTTTGAAAGAAGAATAGTTCAGATCTATACTTAGCATTCTTTTTGTCATTCACACATTAAAAAATTAGAAAACAAATACATGCATGTGCATTTTCATTTACACTGCTTGTGGAGATTGATTTATGATAGTGCATTTTAGTGTGTGCTCTCTGCTCTATGTTGAAAGAATTTCACTTCTCTTTCCTTAGTAGCTAGGTTTTTCATTGCAAAAATAAGAGTAAATGACTTTTTATCATCTTAGATTGCATATTTAGGAGTTGTATATCTACATCACGTGGTGAACCTTAAAGGAAAACTTTCTAAGAAAGATCAACTGTAAAATAAATTTCAATGAAAATAAAAATGCTTTGGAACCTAATGCACAACATTTAGAAGTCTAGGATAGAGACGTATTCTGGTGTCATAAATCCTGGTAACTATCGCTTTCATTGTAGGTTGGGTGATTCCTCCTCTTTGAGACAACAAGTGCCAATACGGACTTGTGCTCCCACGTACTGTTGAGTATATATTGGGAGACCACAATAGGCTATATCCTTTATCCTTAGGAAGCTGTGTCTGCCACCCTATCAATCGCAATGCACTGAACACAACATTCGGGAAGATTGACTGCCATACCGTAAAAAGTATTCTGTAGTTTTACGATTGGTTTGGTAATCCTTCTGTCTAGATTTCCAGAGTAGTCACTTTCGTTCCTTTTTAGACTCCTTAAAAGAAAACGTCCAACTGAGCACTTGTCACTTTAGGCTCATTAAAAATGGAAGGCGACTAGAGTCATCTTTAGCTTTTTCTCGACTCTTAAAAATTGAAAAAGCAAGTTGTGTCGAAGCGTCATAAAATTCATTTAATTCGGAATAACATTTTCCCATTTTTATTTTGAGTTGATCAAGTAATCCGCAATCGTGGAAGAAATTCAATCAAAACCTCGTCGTTTGTGGAGACTAATGAGTCAACCGTCTTGGACTCTGGAAACGAAACCATTCTGAGCCAAGCGAACTCGTTTAACTGGGTCAAAGTCTCCTGGTTTGTTTGAAGCTTGTGTTTCAACATCCTCAGAAACTCCGGTTACTCCAACTATTTTTAGTATCCTTGCCTCTACAGAAGAAGTTTCGCAGTTACAAGAGGAAATTAGAACTCATCCTAGTGTAATGGTAAACACTTCTATTCCTGAACCAGCTCCATCTGGGGTTGATTTGGAAGGTGTTTCCCCTCTAGTACCTATCGCTACATAGTCTATACCTTCTTCGGCACCAAAAATATTTTACGGACTTGACAGTCTACGTCTTCCACTTGGACTGATTGCTATAGAAGAAATTACGGAGGATCTTCCATCCAGTACTGCATTGCATTTTGGAACTGGGATCCACCTATATTCTTCTACTTCATAAGATAGTCTGCCTTCATCGCAAGTTCCTATAGAATTGCTGGGAAGTCTTTTGGATAGACTCGATATGTCTGGACAACCATCGACATCTAGGACTGTGTCATCTGATATAGCGGCAGCAGAGCCTCCTGCTACCACTCTGACGATGTTCCTTGGTATACCATCTGTCCCAACTAGCTCTCAATCGCTAGAAGAAGTCCACCTAGGGACTGTTTCGACAGTATGGTCTGTTCCCGTTTGTTCGTATGGAATAATATCTGGAATTTCTTATGTTGAGTCTCAGAAAATTGATCCTTCGCAACAGTATCAATTTGGGCAGTCCAATCTCCAAAGGCCAATCTTTCCTTTGAGAACTTAATTGCCACTGTATGGGGGGCAGTATGCCCTTTCATTGTTCCCTCCAGGAAAACAACCATATTAGAGTTCACAACAGAATTTGGGTCAAGCTGGAATCACATCCAGTGGTTGGGTGCCAATAGTGCCTCAACAACCAAGAGTTGTATACATAATACAACCAAGTCTACTTGTGTTGAATATCCCCACTACACTGGCTATTGTGACGGTGTCACAAATACAAGCATTGCCTTTTGTATGCCAACCTCAAGTTTCTCAGGTCGTAATACAACAACCTCTTGTCTCAACGACACAACCACAATCGTCGATTAGTGGATCCTTAACTGGAGCGACTCAGGCTCAAACGGGTACTATTACCCCTCATCTTGGTCAAACAGCCAATATTGGACAATAGCAAATGACTTCACAACCATGGCTGGTACAATATCAATAACCGCAATTCCAACAAGCTTACCGAGGAACTGAGCAACAAAGATTTGTGGGTAATGGGCAGTCGTATATTCAAAACGGTCACCATCAATCATATCATAATGGTTATGCCCATTAACCTTATCAAATTTATCAGGGTCAGATACATTATGCTGGTATGTAAAGACCCACTGCTCAGGCGATCCCATCTTATTCTGGGAATGCTTCGCCAAACTTGAATCAACTGTAGTTGCCCTTCGTAGCAACTTTAGAATTACCAGATCTAAATCGGCTAACAAATGATCTGATTGCTTATGCCCCTTGGTGGCCAGCGATTCCTCATAAACTTTTGTCAGATATTCCTAAATTCAATGGAAATCCGGGTGAAGATCCATCGAATCATGTGATGACCTTTCATCTGTGGTGTTCGTCCAACACTCTCAATGATGATTCGATTAGGCTTCACCTTTTTCAGCAAAAGTTAACTGGTCTGGTAGTAAAATGGTACATCGAATTTCCTAGAGCTTCATTCGATAACTTCAGCACCCTTGCCACCACCTTTTTAACCCATTTTCAGTTACCGATAAGGTATGAAACAAGAACGGAGCTTCTTACCAATTTTAAGCAGATGACAGCCACTCACATATCTGATCATATTCATGAGTGGCAACTTCGTCGTCGAATGGTAAAAACGTATGTTCCTAATCAGCTCCTAGCTGAATGGTTTATTAAGTCATTTTTACCTTCTATTATAGAAGATGTGGCTAAAGGGGGGGTTGTCACTGAAGAGCAAGTCATCGCTCATGCACAATATCTAGACTTGATCTATACTTAGTCTGGCACGCTCTATGACAAAATCCCTGATGCTCCTAGACTAGAGTTTTTCGTTCCTACTCCTCCTAAATCAAACAAAGACTCTCATGCTGGCGATGGCGTGATAGGCACTACAAGCATGAAAACCATAAAGGCTACATCTAAGAAAGCCTGCACGGTTTCCGGTCAAAATGAAAATGAAGAACTTCTTGCCTTAGAGGTTAATGTTGTGTCGACCGACAAGGGAAAAGAACCAAAGCAACCAGGGGGAAAGAAGAAAGGGAAAAGAAAAAAAAGGAAACAGGACGATGCGTCTCCTGAAAAATCTTCTGCAAACCCTTCTGGGAAAAAGAGAACTCCTTCACCATGTCAGATATACTATGAGGATCATTGGATGAGAGATTGTCCACATAAAGCTGAGATTAAGAAGTTCTTCAGAAACTCAAAAACCTCAGCGGTATTGATTGATCTGCTTCTGAACGCAGAAACCAATCTGGTTGCTAGCGACAATGCTTCCCTGTCCCAAGTGCCTATGTTGTCCATTTCGAAACGGAAAAATGATGCTTTGATATCGACAAGGAATAAAGATTATGGGAATCCACAAATGTCGAACAACAAGGCTACTGATCAACCTAGTAGTTCAACAACAACTTTGACCGAAGTTGTGCCACCCATCATTCTTGGGCTAACGATAAAGCCACCAAAGGGAGTAGTACACAAATGGACATTTAATCCTCATGCCAAAGCAACACAGAATTATAATATAGTAGAGGACCTGGCCCAATCGTCATCCGCTATGTCGACACTTGAGGTATTGCAAAATTGCCCCTCCCAAAAGCAGGTTCTATTATCAGCAATAGGTGGGATTGACCTAGCAGGTTCCAATCTCGTGGCCTTTAATCATAAAGGATATGAACCTCAGTTACCAGCACAACTCGCTTTCCTCATTCAAGTGAAAGCCCTAAGCAAAACTATTCATCGAACAATTATTGATGAGGGGGCATCTACATGTATTATGTCAATGAGTTGTTGGAAAAATTTAGGATCATCACCCTTGTCTTTATCGTCAACGAAGTTAAAAGCATTCGATGGATGGACATACACCCCACACAGGATTTTAAGTAACTTTCAAGTTGAACTGGGGGGCAAAAAAGTAGAAATTGATGTTGAAGTTATCGATGGAAACCTCGATTACAACACCCTACTGGGAAGGCCCTAGATTTATGCTATGGCTGTTGTTGTGTCAACATACTTCAGAAAGATTGCATTTCCTTTTCAAGGAGGAATTACAATCGTCGACCAACAAACCATTCTCCCCAACAGTTCACAAGTTACGGGAAGCATTCCGATGATCCACGAAAGCTCTCAATCACTTCAAAATATCAAAGTAGGCCTGCTAAAAGACCCTACATTGATGGGTACTTTTGCCCTACCACCTCCAAACAATTTGGCGGAAGTGGCCATGGTGGGAACCTGCAATATGGTATCTTCTATTCAGAGGATTTCCGAACATGATGTTAACATGGATCATCACTAGGCATTTCCTCCAAGCCCCATAGAAATATTGTAGCAATCAATGTTCTCAGCTTCGGTGGCAAACCGAAAGCAATGCTCATCAAGCGTTTGGTTAGATAGGTCTAAAGGATATGGTACCTCTTCAGATCCTTGGTCACATGTACCTCATACAGACGAAGGAATCGTTCAGTCAATGATGATAGGGGAGGCACCATGGGAAGATTTCCACCATAGTTCCAATCTTCTGGATTACAACAAATATTTTCCAACGACCTTAATCATCCTTCAGTTTTTGATTTCCTATCAAATACTGTAAATATGGTGGATTCTGAGCGAAACCTGTCCAATATTGAAGAAACTATCGCCATAAATATCTCAATCAAAAAAGATGTTGTAGAGAATATTCATGTTGACAAATCTTGTTCTTCATCAGAACTGGAAGTATATTACGCTCTCTTTCACGAGTTCAGAGATGTCTTTGCATGGTCATATGAAGAAATGTCAGGCATTAACTCGAACATAGTTGACCACGAAATTAAGATGTATCCATATGTCAAACCAATACGATAACAACTTCGACAGGTGCACCCAAAGAAATCTATTGCCATTAAGGCAGAAGTTGAAAAATTTTTACATGCTGGTTTCATTTACCCGGTTCCTCTAACTGATTGGGTATCAAACATTGTTCCTGTGATGAAAAAGCAAGGAACAATTAGAGTGTGCGTCGATTACAGGGATGTAAATCAAGCTTTTCCAAAGGACAACTACCCTACACCCTTCATGGACTAGATAATTGATGAATGCGCTGGATGCGAAATATTTTCATTTATGGATGGATTTTCCGGGTATAATCAAATAAATATCTGCCCACAAGACTAGTCGAAGACTACATTTATTTGTTCGTGGGGCACATTCGCGTATCGTAAGTTACCTTTTGGTTTAAAGAATGCAGGGGCAACCTTTTAGAAGGCAATGAATTATGCCTTCCATGACATCAAGAACATAATTCAACCATATCTCGACGATCTTCCGGCTCATTCGTGAAAGCGGACCGATCAGCCGCAGCATTTGAGAGCTATATTTCTACGATGCCAACACTACAAGATACGACTCAATCCGCACAAGTGTGTGTTTCGTGTTGGTTATGGTCATTTACTTGGCTTTATGGTTTCAAAGGATGAGATTCCTCTTGACCCATGTAAGGTTCAGGCAATCATCAATCTGCCTCCACCTTCAAATTTGCTTCAGATTCAGAAACTCCAAGGGAAAGCAAACTTTCTGAGGAGGTTCATTCCAAATTACGCTGAACTTGCTAAAGGTTATACGCGTCTATTGAAAAAGAAGTGCCCTTCAACTGGGATTAGGTCACGCAAGCTTCCTTTGATGCTCTAAAGGAATCCCTAATAAAAGCATCATTAATGTACGCTCCTAACTATCAAAAATACTTTAACCTGTATCCAATTGCAACAGATACAACCATCGCAATGGTTTTAGTTCAAGGAGACAATGGAATCGAACATCCTATCTATTATTTAAGTAGAAACTTAAATGATAGAGAAATCAAGTACTCCTACGTTGAAAAGCTAGTTCTCACAGCTGTTCAAGCAATACAGAGATTTTGACATTATATCCTCTTTCGCAAAACTACCATTTTGTCAGATTGCAACCCCATGACTTATATCTTGTCACGAAAATTGCTTGGGGGGAAATATTCAAAATGGCTAGCTATTTTGCAAGAGTTTGGTTTGGAATTCATAAAATCCAAATCAAATAAATCTCTAGTTTTCACAAAGTTACTATGCGACTTCCCATCGTCATCCAACGATTCAGCATCCAAAGAAAAAATCGTGGATGAAGCTTTGTTTGTGATATCGTTGAGCGATCCGTGGTATGGAGATATAATCATCTATCTCCAAACCCAAACATATAGACCTAATACCTCTCACTCAGAACAATGACATACTCGATACCAAGCAAAAGACTACATGATCGTTGGTGATACACTTTACCGTCGTGGTATCAATACAGTTTTGCGAAGGCGCCTCACCCATGAGGAGGCCGAAAAAGTCTTGGATGACTGTCATTCAGGTGCATCTAGGGGGCATCAATCTGGTTACGCTACGGCACAAAATATTTTAGGAGCAGGTTACTTCTGGCCAACAATGTTCAAAGATTGCATAACCGCAGTCAGAAGTTGCTATGCTTGTCAAATCTTTGACCACAACCAGAATACCACCTGCACCTCTACATCCAGTAGTTGTTGTTGGGCCATTCGCCAAATGAGGCATAGATTTCATGACATGTAACCCCACCTCGGTGTTGGAAAAATCACCGCACCTCTATAGAATCCGTAATTTCGACCATGGGGATCCTAGTTACTGGGTTGTAACGTTTACCACAACCTGCGAGTTTTGGTGTAATGGAAAACCTCCACATGGTATCAGAGCTTGGACCCAGGTTCGATTCCCCCAAGCTGCGTTTGAGGGGGGGTGTTGGAAAAATCACCGCACCTCTATAGAATCCATAATTTTGACCTTGGGGATCCTAGTTACTGGGTTGTAACGTTTACCACAACCTGTGGGTTTTGGTGTAACGGAAAACCTCTACACTCGGCCAGGGGGCATGGTTATATCATAGTCACAGTTGAATATTTTACGAAATGGGCCAAGGTGATGCCTACATTAAACAACAACAGTGAAACAACCGCTCTTTTCTTTTTCAATCATGTAGTCTCCAGATTCGGTGTTCCACAAGCTATAGTCATAGATCATAAATCTCATTTCTGAAATCTCATGATGGTTGAATTGGTTTCCAAATTAGGACTGTCCCATGACAACTCTACTCCTTATTATCCGCAAGCTAATGGGAAAGTTGAGGCAATCAACAAAGTCCTGAAGCGCATGTTCCAAAGGATGATTAGAGTACATAAACAGAGCTGGCACCTAATCCTGTACTTGGCCTTGTGGGCATACCAGACATTGGTGAGAAATGCAACAGGATTTACACCCTTTCAGCTAGTGTATGGTGTTATACGGGAATAATGTCCACACAGATGCTGCTATTCCCACTAAGATGGGTGGCTATCTTAGAAACAAACAATAAAAGTCTACTATTGATTCCTTTTATGAAAATAGATGAGAGGAGAACCAAGAGGGCCAACTTGAGTCTTGCGCTCGATTTCCTCTCCTTCTTGATAGAGTTTTCCACTTGCTCTTTGTCTGCTCAGCTTCAAAAGGACTTGTAGAATCACAACAACATACTACTATGCAAGAAACAAGGATCTAAGTTCATAAATAATGCAGGATTAGATGTGCATTAACCATACACAAGCATATATAAACAAGTACACAAGAATATGGAAGGAAACAAGAATAGCTTTATCCAGATGAAACGTAGCAAGAAGATTACAACCATGTGCTTTGACCCAGCATCATCCTCTAGCAAAGAAGCCCTTCTTCACCTCAAGCAAAGCAAAATCACCCAACACTATGAATGTACATCAGAATACCAATAGCACTTCTCTATAAGATACAAAATTCCAGCCTCTCGATCTCTATGATGAGGGATCCATATATAGATGATTACAGAGAGGTGAGTCATCTTTTGGGATCTTGATTAGTGTCTTCTCCCTGATAGTTCTTGCTTCCACTTGGAGAAGGATGATCTCTTACTCATCCCTGGTTGAAAATGGAGTGGCAAGTCTCAGAGGGGAAGCTTCTAGAAGATTCCATGATCTTCCACCTCGCATTTGTTTCCCTACCTTTTGTCCATTCCTGACCATCGCACCCTACAGAGGAGCAAAACAGTGTGCATTGCACCCTGTACATTGGGAAGGTGATATGCATCGTACCCTCTGCATTGAGCTTTTAGTATGGTCCAGTTTTGACCATTTATGAGCAGTTTTCAGTGGAGAACTTCAAGGAGATGATGTAATCAGTTGACCTTGTTCCTTTAGGTAGTGAAGCAACACTTTTAGGGACTTAGGAGCCCTTAGTTTATGGACATTTATGATTGGGGTTGAAGTGACCAAAAATGTCTATAACAATTTCCCCCTAAAGCATGAGGTCGTTTAATCTTTTTGATGTCGGGTGAAATGCTTTACTATGAGGATCTGAAGTTTTTTCGAGCTGGGAGGCGACCTGTAATAAGATACAATACAATACATTATTTTGACAACATTTTTTCATGATCTAGCTGAGGCGGGCATTCCCATGTTCAACTTTATAAATTCATTTTCATGTACATATGATAGACAATCATCTGTGTGGCAGACTGATGATTTGGACTCATCATCCTTTGATTTGGATGATCATTTGTTCGGCAATGATGTACACTTGATGCCTTTATATTCCTGAATATATCGCAGCCTGGATGGATGAAACTAGATACGGGGTCTTCAAAACTCGTTCAATCTTCACTTGGAGTACAAGTCGATCCATGTGAAAAATGCTCTGGAGTCGAACATGGAAAGACATCGCTTGATTACCAGCCAATGATGTAAGTTGTTAACACGCGCGAGAGGAATCACCAATAATGACAATGACCCTCAAGGTACTACAGTACAATTCACATGGTGTGAAAACGGACTTGGCATCGAACACCACGTAAAATCTCTCGGTCAAAGGCCATTGACGTAAACCTGTCGCCAAAAGTGAGAAACTTGCCATTGAGGCATGCAAGCTTCAAAGTACCGAAAGGGTTGTTCCTAAGTCAACTTCTTGGATAATGAGCTGATATCAACAGGAAGTGACCCGTTGCAGGAGGGCCTTAATGAATCCCACAACAACGATATGGAACGAAGCAAATGATTTTGGAGGTGAAAACAATCTGACGATACAGGGTTCAGGGTGGCGGTCATGAAGGAATGGAGCATGAATGTATTGCAGTGGGTGAGACACAGGCGAATTGTCTGAATGACTTCTCTTGAACATATCGGCGACACTGACGATGGATTGGTAGCGTTAGCCCCAAAGATGGATGGTGTGATGGACCAATGGTGATGACCAGTGAACGGAACAACCCAACTCGGCATGGTTGTGGAAGGAAAGTGTCATGTTCAAGAGCGACTTGCTACCAATAAAACTTTTTCAAGTTTTCTTCCCAAATTTCCCCAGTCATTGCTGACCAGTACCTCTTTATTTTTGTCAAACTTGAGGAGGATAACATATGCTTGTTCTATAATCTGCCCTTCGGGCGAACCTGTCACTATATTTTAACGAGCTTAGCGACAGTGAAACTCGTTCTCGTCCATTTGGAGGAGTTTGTCGCTATTCGGTTTTAACGACAAAGATAACTCGGTTCCTTTCAATTTTAGAGAGTTTGAAAGGAATGGAAAGGAGACTCCAACAATTCTTTTTCATCATGTAATCCCTTAAGTCCAAAAAAGCGTAAAATAATACAAAAGGGATGAAGTTTCGATAGTTTTAACGAGCCGAACAAGACAAGCGCTCGATCTTTTTGTGTAATAATCCTTCAGGTCCAAAAAGATTAAAATCTAGAGGAGGGATAGCACTTCCGATGACTTTAACGAGCCGAAGAGGCCAATCGCTCAGCAATCTTTTCATATTTTACGAGTCAGTTGAAAAGAGC
Source organism: Pinus taeda (assembly GCA_000404065.3). Classification (NCBI taxonomy): domain Eukaryota; kingdom Viridiplantae; phylum Streptophyta; class Pinopsida; order Pinales; family Pinaceae; genus Pinus; species Pinus taeda. The sequence continues at coordinate 2,794 of APFE031410774.1, read as the reverse complement.
TTAAAGAAAACTCCTTTTCGAGGAACGAGTGATGGTTCCGGGTAGCAGCTGATTCCAGGTAAGGTTTGGAATTCTCTAATCACGGCAGTGTCACAAGGATGGCTAACAGAATCACTCTTCGCAGATGTTCCTCGAAGGGGTAAACAATCATATAGGGGTGAATGATCGGCTAAAACCAGAGTGGAGGTGATGGTGAGAACATGACCAAGGCTCAAAAGCTGGCGATAAGGCATTCACAATGGTTATTTACCGGTTCATTTTTTAATGAGCTTAAACACTGGGGAAACATTTGCTCATGAATTATGTTTATTTTTTAACGAGCTTGAACTATGCGCTAAAACTGCTCGTGGGGGGTTTATTTTTTAACGAGCTTGAACTCTGCGACAACATTGCTCGCTAGTTGTATGATAAGAAATGTCTCATTCAAGATGCCATTTTTTATGGAGCTTGCACCTTTTGAAGCTTTGCCCCGGAGCCTCTTTTATGCATGCTAGGAATGACCAACTACATCTCTCTACTCAACTACTAATATCACCACCAAGGCTAGGTAGGAAATTGTTTTCCTTTACTTTGCCGGTGCGTAGGTTGCCGCTGCAAAGGTGAATGGTTCTGGCCACTCACCCGACCTAGGTGGTTGAATTCAACAGAATCATAGAGCTAACGTTAGCTGGTCATTTCTCACTTGCTTACAAAAGGTTTTCATTCCCCCAGGTATAGCGAAAAATTTCCAGGTTACCAAGAAAGTTTTGTCCGCGTAGCAGATAAGATTCTTTCTTGGCGATGTCTATCGAAACAGACAAAGGGGAGTGGTGCGACCGCATGCCACTCAACAAAACCTTAACGAAGGTATCTTATTCCAGTCTGTTCCCATTTTCCTGTGAGGACAGGTTCGCCAGACTAGTCATATATCCCTCGTGGAAATCCACTCTATACCCAAGGTTTTCCTACCGAAATAGACTAGGGTGCATGCCCCCTGGGTTTCAGTCACACCCTCCTGAATCACTCGTGCTCATCAGGTGGATGGACTGGAGATCGATGAGACATTTCTTGCATGAAAAGACCATTTAGGGACGGCATTTGACTATTTGCGATGTGTGATCTGGGGAACTACATTTGGTCCATGAGCTTGACCATTCTACCTTCGTGCAGAAAACACATTACTCGTGCAGAAAACACATTACTCTAAAGAGTGAGGAGACGATGGCTCCCATGCAATAAATATAGTCATGTCCAAGGAGTAGATTGTAATCTAAAGGTCCTTGAACTACCATAACATTCATGTGAATATTTTTCCTTCTCAATGTAATGGGCACATTTGGAAGGATCCCTAAAAGTTGACTGGTTCCCTTGTTGAAGCCTGTTAGATTTCTCATTTTAGGAAAAAGCGATGGCGAACCAAGCGCTTTCCAAGCAGTTGAGGAAAGGATACTCACAGAAGCCCCTTCATCAATGATGGTACCAACCATGACCATTTTGTAAGCTTGTACAATGATTCTGAATGGTACACTGGCTGGCAAATGGGGTCTGCCTAGTAGATTCCAGTCGAAGGAAACGACTAGGTTGCTTGGTGGTGGGACCGAATAGACGGCCGGGTATGACTCTGATGAAGTTCCTTCCTGCGGTAAAGGAATGGGAGGACTTCCCCCAAGTTCATCGGAGTGTGTGTTTATGAAAATAATTTGAACGGTGTTCTCTTTCTCTTCAGTGACGGTATCGTTCGAAGATGAGCACTCTGAAGGTAATACCGGGTCAACTGCCGTCTCGACCTTTTGACTTTCGTCTGGTATGGATTCCGAGGGTTGATTTTCAATGATAGGTGCTTCGGCTGACCACAAGGATGGGCCAGCTGGATTTTCAAGGGTGGAGGGCTTGGCAAGAGTTTTTTATATCTAGGAGGAATTCGTAGCGGTGAAACAGACGGTTATCTAAATCTCTTTTAGCCTCTTCAAGGAGGGGACAATGGTGGACGACGTGATTGCCTTCACACAACTTACAAGGAAGTTTGGGATTCCTTTTTTGTCCATGTGCTTCACTTTCACTGGTTGATGGTGTGCATTCAGCATGATCGTCAGAGGTTGATGCTACTGGATTGTGCAAACGAGGAGACCAGTCCCTTAATATCCGAGGGATGCAGGGACAATCTCGGTGATAGTGGTCTCCATTACAAATGACACAAGGAGATTTAGGTTTTGACGGTGTGGTGTGAGGATTTTCGCTAGATGACACTTGGTTGCCCCCTTTCGATTTTGGTTCCTTTTTCTTCTTTTCCTTTTTCTCTTTCTACTTCTTCTTCTTCTCAGTCACTTGATTTTTAGCTTTATCGGCTTTATCAAGTGAAGGGGAAGGAGGAGAGGGAGAATCAGATGAAGTAGAAGGTTGGGAGGCAACTCTAGTTTCATCTAGTTGCTGACTTGACTGTTCAGGAATTACGGGATTCTGAACGACAGAGGTAGAGAAGAGCCAGACAGTCAAACCAATTGTCAACCCTAGAAGTGACAAAGTGGCCATATGGGGTGCACCAACATCTCCCCAAGATAGAAGGGCCTAGGATTTCCTTCACGGGGAAATCCTTGGTTGGTAGACTCCATTTTATCAACCTGAAGATCAACGGGGGAATTTGTGACGTCATTCCGATTAAAATAAATTTTTAGACGCCTGGACACAACTTGTTTTTTCAATTTTAAAGAGTCGAGAAAAAACAAAAGATGACTCTAGTCACCTTCAATTTTTATTGAGCTTGAAGTGACAAGCACTCAGAGGACCTTTTCCTTTAAGGAGTCTGAAAAGGAGCAAA
>APFE031410766.1:0-20962 GCA_000404065.3 Pinus taeda | reverse complement strand
CTGTGAAGCTAATATGAACATAACAGATGGACAACACCACGAGTGGTTCATGGCCTCACTCCTGCCTCACCTAAGGTTTGAACTATCACAACAGAAGATTATGACTCAGGTAGAGGCCTTGGAGATTGCAATGAGACTGCATGAAACACAAACGCAAGGTCTGAATCTAGGATTTCAGCAGATCCATGCACAGTTGCAAAATCCTTTCCTTGAAATGCAAAGTTTAAAGTAGGATAGAACAGTTCAACTGGAGGTGCGTGAAGAGGTATGGTGCCTTAACTGTAAAGGCCAGGGGCATGACAAAGACCATTGCGTGGTCTTTGCGAACTATATTGTAGGAGGAGGACTAATGCCTTTGAGGCTGAAAGCCCAAGAAAGACCGAGTGTGGGGTCTATGTTCTGGTGCGCTATATGTCAAGTAGCAGGAAAACATGCAATGCATAACTGTCATTAGTTGTAGAAGTTTTTACAAGCCCTGCAACAACTATTTTGCAACTTCTACAGGTCGGTAGGGCATGATGAGCACAACTGCCGAAGTTATGAATTGATGATGGAAAGAACACCCAACTATAGGGTTCAGGCAGAAACATGGCCCCCTGGCTAGAGCACAGGGATAGCGTGAACAAGCTTTCACATGCATAGACGAGGGTGAGGCAGAGGAGGGCCTGACAGAGGTCGGGGACAACTAATCTATTACAACTATGGAGGACTAGGACATTATGCCCGTGAATGCACTAACCCAATGCAACTGTCATGCAAATATTCTACTCAGTTTGATCATGAGACAAAGGACTCGCTGATAGTGAGGATACGTGACGAAGGGGTGCTACCACCTCAGCTGAATCAGAACTTGCAGATGATGAGGGTTGAGCATCATGAAGAGGATCCGAATGTGAATATAGTGCTTCAAAGTGGAATTGCAACACTTGACAATAAGGGGAAACAACCCGAAGATAGTGCAGGGTTCGCAAAGCTCTGCCAAAGGAGGCTGAATTTGATTTGGAGCGCGCACGTGAAACATTCATGATGGCATAGAATATCTTCACTAAGGCATTCGCCTCAGGTTGAATGGATGAGCCTGGTCAAGAAATGGACCCTTCTATGCTTACGACCTTTCTAGAAACCTGCATGAAGGTGATGCGTGATAACAAAGCTGTAAAGGGGCTACAAGAGCTTATAAATAGATGCACCAAAAACACTCCAGGTGAACCACATGTGGTACAAAAGATTGGTAAGCATAAATAAAGGACAAGTCGGGAGATGAGACTTACTGCTCGTATAGGAGAATATGAAATGGATCAAGTTATTTTGGACCTGGGGTTAGATGTGAATATGTTACCAAAGCAAACTTGGGAGCAGATGGGAAGACCCACATTGTAGTGGTCTCTGATTCAGTTAAGGATGGAAAATCATTAGAAGATCATCCCCAAGGGGTGGCTGGAAGAAGTAACTATAGATATTGAAGGCGCAAGTGTGTTGGATGACTTTTAAGTAATAGAAATTGTGGATGATAGGAACCCCTACCGTGGCCTCCTTGATATTGATTGGGTTCCTGATATGAACGGGGTAATCAACCTAAAGAAGCGAAAGATGATATTTGAAAAGAAATCTCTCCGCATAATACTACCCGTAGACCCTGATGAAGGATAGCGCTATACTGAACCAGTCTACGATTATGAGAGCGATGATCATTTGGATTACATATATAAGATAACAATGTGAGACCAAGATTGGGTGAATCCAATAGTGGATGGACAAATTACATGGGATTGCGAGAGTTCCTACACCTCAGACTCTGATGAAGACTTTGAGCGCTAGTAGACTCGATTACATGAAGTAATGATGTTGAGCTGTAACATGATGACTTGGTCGTTGTGCTATGTGTCATGAAAGGTAAGAAATATGCCCACTTAGGATGGCTTGAATGATGTAGATGTATTTCTAGATGAATTTGAGAGGGAAGTAATAGAGGAGCAGCGCTTTGAGGCTTTAGACTGGGCACTGCACGCTACACCTGCAAGATGGTGGGGTATGCATAAGGGTAGCTTTGATGATTGGCGTGAGTGTAGGAGGATGATGTGCACATGCTTTGGGAAGCCAAATATATGAATGATAGAAAAATATGATGGGAATAATGATCCCTGTGGACAGTTGTCCAAATGGGTTAAGGCTTATGGAGCGAAGCCCCAACCTCAATGGGTGCACTTGTTTTGTCATACCCTGGATGTCATCCCAATGAACTGGTATTTGGAAACAGAGCTCCACCATGGTACATGTGAAGGGGATATTCTGCGAGAAGGATTCATAATGACATTCAGCTTTGAATATGGGTTTGATTGTATTGACGAAGTGCTACAAGAAGTGAAAGCAGTAATCTTTAGGATACCGCAGGATCCTTTGGACCTGATTCAAGCCGATTTGACTACTAAGTTGAGCCACGCGCTGGAATGATATAATATCAGTAATGAAGAAGAAGAAGAGGATCCATAAAAGATTAACATCCCTGAAATAGAGGGTCACTATGAGGTGGAGGGACCGCAAATTAAGAATCTTGATATAGCCGTGCCACTGAAAATGAAACATGTAATATTGGTATGGAGGCAGAGCTAAAATTCGTGAAGATTGGCGATTACTGGGATGATGCAATAGTGGATAAGGTCATTAAATTTCTCTACGAATACCATGATTTGTTTCGTACCAAATTTACAGAGTTAAAAGGGATAATAGGAGACCTAGGTGTTATGCATATCACGTTAAATCCTAAAGCAAAGCCAGTTAAGAAAATACCTTCCCATCTAAATCCGAAGTAGAAGGAGAAGATTTGCTTAGAGCTAAACAAGATGCTCGTGCCTAACATCATTGAGCTCGTAGAAGAATCTAATTGGGTGAACCCAATGGTGGTACAGGAAAAGAAGCCAAAGGATGAAATAAGGATATGCGTAGATCATAGGAAGTTAAATGACACTTGCGTAGATGATCCTTTCCTGACTGCATTCACTGATGAGGTATTGGATAATGTAGGTGGTCAGGAGGTGTACTCCTTCACTGATGGGTTCTTTGGGTACCATTGGATCAAAATCGCGCTAAAGGTTAGAAGCAAGACGACTTTTGCAACTAAGTGGGGATGTTTTCAGTACACTGTAATTCCTTTCAGATTGAAGAATGCGCATGTGATTTTTTCACACGTAGTCATTGCTCCATTCAAAGAATTCCTTCATTATTTTTTGGAGGTGTACTTTTATCACTGTACTATGTTTGGACTGGTTAAATGCCATGTGGTAAGTTTTTGCGTGATGCTAGATACTTGTTGAAGGTACCAGATTGTGCTCAATTTGAAGAAATGTTTGTTTTATGTTCCTTTTGGGACTCTGTTGGGACATGTGGTTTGTAGACAGGAACTGATGGTAGATTTGAAAAAGATCGCAGTGATACTTAACTTGGAGGCGCCGAGGAGTGTGAAATAGTTGCACATGACGTTAGGACATACTGGGTATTACAGGAAGTTTATCAAGGGATCTACCCAGATCACCATGCCTGTGGAGAAGTTGTTGAAAAAGGATGTCATGTTGTGTTGCAATGAGGACTGTAAGAAAAACTTGGATGTATTGAAAGAGAAAAAGGTCATTGTACTGATTTTAGTCTCCCCGCATTGGAATGAGTTTCATGTACATGTAGACGCATCATGTATAGTACTAGGAGCAGTGCTAACATAAGCTGGTAGAGGAGAATTGGACTATCCTATAGAATTTGCAAGCAGGAGGCTATCCAAGTCTGAGAAGAAGTATTCCAACACCGAGCGCGAAGGGTCAGCCATTGTATACGCACTCTAGAAGTTTAGACACTATCTGTTGGGTGGATATTTTAAGATGTATACGGATCATTCCCCTTTGAAATACTTGGTTAATAAACATGTGTTGGGGGGAGAATCTATATAAGGTTGTTATTTTTCTAGGAATATGATTTTGGAGTTATTGTGAATCCTGGACGATTGAATGCAGGACCAGACCATCTGTCACACATCGAAACAGGGGAAGAGTCCACTAATTTGGAGGAAGGATTGCTTGACACGCAACTATTTGTAGTGCACATTGTTGATGGTCATTTTGAAGACATCATACACTTCCTAACGATAGGGACTACCCGAGAAGGATACACCATCCAACATAAGAAGGAGTTAGTGGTGCACTCAACGGACTTTTTTATCATTGCCTGACATTTTTACACAATGGGATCTAATGAAGTATTACAAAGATATGTACCAGAGTTTGAAAGGAACAATATCCTCGTAGACACTCATGGGGGTGCCGAGGGAGTTCATTATGCAGGAAAAATGACCACGAAGAAGATTCTATGCACAGGGTTGTGGTGGCCAACCCTCCATCAAGATTCAAAAGCTTACTACAAGGTGTGTGACGTGTGTCAAAGGACTAGCAGGCCAACGTGGAGCGATGAGTTGTCTTTGAATCCATAGATGACATTATAACCCTTTGAGAAATGGGTGATAGATTTTTTGGGACCCATTCAGCCCCAAGGGAAGAAGACGAGAGTATAGCACATTATCACCAGGATAGAGTATTTGATTCGATGGGTGGAGACAAAACCTGTGAAGGATTGCATAGGCACGACTGGTACAAATTTCCTCTTTGAGTATGTACTGAAGTGATTTGGGTGTCCAAAGATTTTGATGAGCGATCGCAGTATGCACTTTCTGAATGAGACGATCAACGCATTCACAGAGGAATTTCATGTATATCACCAGAAAATCAAGCCTTATCACCCACACACTAATGGAACAGTGGAAGCATTCAATAAGGTGTTGGAAAATGCACTGACCAAGGTTTGCAATGATAAGCAAAGTGATTGGGACCTGCACATACCCACAATACTATGGGCCTATACGACGACATGTAAAAAGTTGACTAGACAGAATCCCTTTAGGCTTGTATATGGTGTTGAAGCAAAGATGTCCATGGAATACATTGTGCCTAGTCTACGTATAGTGGCACTCATGAGTATGACTGATTGCAAAGCCCTGGAAGAGAGGCTCGTATAGCTAGTTGAGCTTGAGGAAGAGATATTTCTAGATGGATTTCACTAGTAGGTCTAAAAGTAGCGTGAAAAAGCATGGCATGATCGACACATTAATTTGTGCACCTTTAAGGTAAATGATCTGGTTTTGTTATATGAAAGTGAGTTTGATAAATTTCCAGGGAAGTTTAAGATGCACTAGTTAGGGCCCTATGTCATTAAGGAGATTATCGATGATGGAGTAGTTCAGCTGGTTAAATTGAATGGAGATCCCTTCCCAGGAAAGGTGAATGGCAGCCAATTGAAGCCATACATTGGTGATCTGGCCATGTGACTATATCAGAGTATCATATTCTTAGTGCTCTAGGTAGTTAAAAGGAGGCGTGGGACTATAAACTACATTGCTCGGGTTGGGGAGATGAGCGATTGGAGGATTGCATGAAGTGAGGAAATGTCACAGGGTTCGTGACAGCATGCCGGTAGTTGTGCTACCTAGGCAAAAATCACACAGGTCGGCCAGAAAGTGACCGTTAAAGTCATTGTTCATGATTTGGCAGTAGAAATGTAGCCAAATGGAGTGGGCGACTGACATTTAAGATGAAATTTATGGGTTAGATCCTTGGAAATTTGCTGCCAATCTGGAATTAATGAAGCAAATGTGGGGGGAATGTTTAGATTTGAATTCAAAATGCCCTATAAATTACAGCTAGCTGCCTAGTGAAAAACACTTGGCATTTTGAAAATTGAGTTGTCGAGCTCTCAAGCGCACATGAACCATGAATTCTTTACAGCTCTGATAGCGAGTTCAGAATTTGAGAAATTACTAGAGGTCGTTAGTGTCGGTATCTTCATCCCTCCGTCAGAGATCAAATTCTCTTGTTGTATTGCATATTAGGTGTCTCTCTTGTTCAGCTGCATTCCATTAGGAGCATGGATCATCTGACATTAGTGGCTTGTTGTACATTTTCCCTCATGTCCTTTACCTGCTGGCCCATTTCCATTCCTCAAGATCATTTGCGCTCACTTTTTGTTTTAAAATTTGCAAGAGTCACTTCTAGGGTTTCAATTTCATTAGGTCTAGGGTTTCATCAAAAAGGTCTTCAAAGTGTCCAATAATAGCCAATAGGTGCATGAGGAGGTTGACTAAATTTCCTGTTATCACCCCAAGAAACTCTCCTAGGTTGTATATCAGAGATGCTCAGGAACATTACAAACTCAACAAAAAGTTGGAAATGGATGGATGGAAGGTCTGATGCATATTCAAGCCATATAACCACTTCTACTATGTTTAACTCTAGACATGGGTGAACACCCCCAGACTACAAGGCTTTAGACCACCAATCACTCACAGTTTAAGGAATAAGTGAACATGGAGAATACTGACCACACCAGCAGATGCATTGGACCCTGTGATGGCCAGCTGCAACCAGTAAAGAGGTCTGCAAATCTATTTCTTAATACGCAGACAAGATGACATCTCTCTGGTATTAAGTAAAAAGAAACCTGCATAACACATTCAATAATACATACAAGAATCTAACATAGAGGTGGGATGACAACCTCTCTAATGCTAAATATCAAGGGCACATGAATAAATGCATAACAGGCAAAGCCTAGAACAAAGAAGTGGAAAGTGAGCAATTAACAACAAAAGAAGCTTGTATTAGCTGAAAATGAAGACCAGACACTACAAGTATCATAGTAGTTACAGTCTCCAGAAGTTGAACCTTACATCAAAACCAAAACCATCAACCATCATCCCAGATTACATCTGTGTTTTGGGTATATATAGAGTTTTATTACAAAGATATTTTTTTATTCTGAACCTGGAGGGGTCATAATGGACCACCAACCACTTTAACTCTCTGATGGAGTCTCTACTACAATCTGCTTGCTTTAATTAATGGATTTAATCTTTTTTGTTGCTCGGTTGTCCTTCCTGAACAGGTGGAGTGTAATATGAAACACGCTCCATAACTGATAAATGTTTGATCGGCTTGAGGCACGTCCTTCTTGTTCTTTGGCCATAATGTTCTTAAATGTAGTTGTTGAAGAATAATTACGCAGAGGACTGAACACTAGCCACCTTCATCCTTTGGATGCATGGTACAGGTCAAGGACGTAAAGACTTCATGGCAGACAAATGAGCAGGACCAGGAGTAAGCAACAACCGTTGGATCAAGCGCATGGGTGGAAGAAATCTATCCGTGAGAGGTGTCGGAAGGAAATGTGGACGGATGATCATGGGCCGTTGGATCGTAGTCGGGGAGATCCGATGGCTATCGAGCAATAGAGATGCATGAATGTTAACGAGGAGAGGGTGTACAAGTGGGCGGTAAGCGGTTTCCTCCCACCACGTTTCAGAGTAGAGTGGTAAAGGTACATGGGCCAACGATCGCAGTAGGAGGGTGATGCGTGGCAGATGGGACGTGGGGATAACCGCTTTCCCCGCGGGCTAAAGCGCGAGAATTTTGCAGGATCAGGAGGTACGAACGTCGTTGGATCGCGGCACCGCGATCAGATGGTGGAGGAAGCAGGGTGCAGGTTATTCACGGCAGGGACCATTGGATCAGGTGATATGCGATCGACAGTGGAGAATAAGTTGGATGGCTATATGGGCACGAGCTCGTGTCTTAAGCGCCTGGAGCTTAAGGTTTGAAAGGGCGATTTTATAGAGTTTATATGACAAAAAGAAGGAAGAGAATTGAGGGAGGATAAGTGGGATAGGGGAAGGGAGGAGATAGTGACCTGTGTGAAGTCCTTCTGCGCATAATCAAGCAGACCAAGTCTGTTTCTGACCTCAGAATGATCGTTGAGTAGCAGAGCTAACATTGGCTCCTTCTGGGGATGAGATCCTCCCTACGAAGTCTCAAGAATTACAGACTAATGCCTTCATACAAAACCAACATAAAAACATTGCCTAGTATCCATTGGGCATGGAGTCAAATTAAGTCTATACTAAAAGAACACAATTACAGCATTAAGGCTTGAAAACTTAAAACTTCAAAATTTTCCCATTTGTTGGGCCACCAAATTGTTGCCTGTCAGCTGGTTCATCAAAAAGCTACAAAATAAGATTTATTTGATCATCTACCTCAAATAGTTTGGGGCATGTGACCTTATCAGGTGTAGATGATTCAAATTTCATTCCCTCTCTGAGTGCTCTCCTCCTTGGATGTTCTTCATGGGAGCCTTTGTATACCTCCTGGATAACATTGAATGTTGTGTACTCCTTTATGTCATATGTGGCCTGCACAATTAGTATAAATGGTGTACCAATGTATTCATGTGTGGAGGACACAAAGACACCATCTGCTCCTTTATTTTTTTTAGAACAGTCCACATCCAAGGAAGAGTTCCAAGACTGTGCACCCTCTTTCTCTGTCATCTGACAAGCTGCATTTTCAATCTGTGTGGAGGCCACCTGAGCAGGCATTAGAATATCAAGACTAAGATGATTAGTACCAGCCTTGGGCTTTGAATCATGGCCTACCTCAGAGTTCAAGGGGCAACTTTGAGCGTTTGTCTTTTGAGAAGACAAAGGGACAAAAAATTATGGGGAGCTTTCCTCTCCCTTTTTGATCACTGTGTTGGGGATAATAGCAGGCTGGTGAACTTGCAAATTTGCATAGTCATTAGAAGCTGAGCTAGCATTGGGCTCAGATTCTTCGAGGATGGTGGGACTTGCTACTAGTTGCTCTTGCTGATCAGCTTGTTGTTCTACAGCTACAACAAACTCACAAGCAGTGCCTTTGGATAATGCTTCTTCATATGTAGCTCCTGCTTCTTCAGAATGTTGCTCAACCATTAATTTGGAAACTTCAAAGGCCAAAAACTCTATCATCTTGGACATTTTATCGATCTCAGGATCTGAGGATGATGAGGACTCACCCCCCTGTCTTCTTCCTTCAGCATCACCTTCGAATCTTTCTACAACAGTGATGTTTGCTTCTATTTCAAAGGCTGCATTTTGCATATCAGCCAAAGAAGCACTTCTTTCTCTTAACAGTAGGCAGAACTGAGAATCGAAAGCATTGGCATAAGTGATCATGGCAGAAGTAGGGTTGGGTTTCACTTCATATGGTATTCTGCTGTACAAATGATTGAATCTCTTTTTGAAGTCAGACAGCAGCTCACCATTCTCCCTCTGCAAGTTCCCAAACTCATTATAATAAAAGAGAAGATCTTTATTATCCCCCCAATGCTTTAAAAACACATCATCTAAGGCCTCAATATTTGCAATAGACCTAGGGGGTAATTCTCTAAACCATTTTCTAGCCTCCCCATCTAGGCTTTGGACAAAAACCCTCATCCACACATCCTCTTCATTGATATCCAGGTTATCAGCATAGCTGTAAAAGGACTCTAGATGCTCTTCAGCTGTTACTCCTTCTGTACCAATAAACTTAGGCATATATTCTTGATAATCTCCTACAGGCATGGCATTTAAAGAAACAGGCAAGACCAAGGGTCCATATCTAGCAACAACGATTCTTTCTATCTTCGTAGGAGCTTGCTGGCCTGCCATGACTGAGGTAGGTGAAAGGATACTGGTAGATTGAGTGGTATGAATCAATGAAGTGGATGACAGAGATAGAAGAATATGATGGACAACATGGGATGCTTTCTTTGGACTGAGATCCAAAAGCGAAATGAATGAACAGGAGCTGTATGAATCTCTGAAGGTATTTCTACACTAGCAGAGATACATGGGACATTTTAGGCTTACCTGATCCTGATGCTCCTTTCTATGATATTTTCTTCTGCTTAACGATTTTCTCAGGGTCGAGCACTGGATCAGCTAGTGATTTATGAGGATTTCTTCAAGCATGCCTCACAAACTGAGCCAGGACTTGAATGTGGAGTCGCCAAAGGTTGGTCTTCTTCCAATGGAGTCGCCAGATAGATGATTACAACCAGAATATGTGTCCAAACCTTGTCTATCATCAAAGCTTGGAACTGTGTCATCTCCCAGGGAAGCTGAGCTTCAATCTTTGATCCCGGCAACAGCGCCAATTAATGTTATCACCCCAAGAAACTCTCCTAGGTTGTATATCAGAGATGCTCGGGAACATTACAACCTCAACAAAAAGTTGGAAACGGATGAATGGAAGTTCTAATGCATATTCAAGCCAGATAAGCACTTCTACTATGCTTAACTCTAGACATGGGTGAGCACCCCCAGACTACAAGGCTTTAGACCACCAATCACTCATAGTTTAAGGAATAGGTGAATATGGAGAATACTGACCACACCAGCAGATGCACAGGACCCTATGATGGCTGGCTGCAACCAGTAAAGAGGTCTGCAAATCTATTTCTTAATACACAGACAAGATGACAACTCTCTGGTATTAAGTAAAAAGAAACCCACATAACACATTGAATAATACATACAAGATTCTAACGTAGAGGTGGGATGACAGCCCCTCTAATGCTAAATATCGAGGGCACATGAATAAATGCATAACAGGCACAACCTAGAATAAAGAAGAAGTGGAAAGTGAGTAATCAACAGGGAAAGAAGTGTGTATTAGTTGAAAATGAAGACTAGACGCTGCAAGTATCACAGTAGCTACAGTCTCCAGAAGTTGAACCTTACATCAAAACCAAAACCATCAACCATCATCCTAGATTACATTTGTGTTGTGGGTATATATAGAGTTTGATTACAATTATATTTTGCTATTCTGAACATGCAGGGGTCATAATGGACCACTAACCGCTTTAACTCTCTGATGGAGTCTCTGCTACAATCTTCTTTCTTTAATTAATGGATTTGATCTTTTCTGCGGCTTGGTTTTCCTTCCTAAACAGGTGGAGTCTAATATGAAACATGCTCCATAACTGATAAATGCTTGATCGGCTCGAGGCACGTCCTTCTTGTTCTTCGGCCATAATGTTCTTGAATGCAGTTGTTGAAGAATAACTACGCAGAGGACTGGACACTGGCCACCTTCGTCCTTCGGATGCATGGTACAGGTCAAGGACGTGAAGACTTCATGGCGAACAAATGAGAAGGACCAGGAGTAAACAACAACCGTTGGATCGAGCACATGGGTGGTAGAGATCTATCGGCGGGAGGCATCGGGACGAAATGTGGATGGACGAACATGGGCCATTGGATCACAGTCGAGGAGATCTAATGGCTATTGGGTGGTTTAGACACCCTCAAATTCCCAAATTTGCTCAATCCAATGGTGTGTAAGTAAGTCTACAACTTTTCCCTTACTAGTGAAGGGTTCTTCTTAAATTTTATGGTGTTTTTGTGTGAAAAAGCTCAAACCCTACCTCTTTGCAGTTTCTCAAAAAACAATTGCCTAGGGTTTGCATTTGTGATTTTGCTGCCAAGTTCACTCCACCACTCCCTCACTTTTTGACATCTAAATTTATTTTCCCGTTCATCCACTCATTCCATAACACCCATATTCCTAAAAAATCATTCACCCCTATCCCCAATTCCCATTTTCCCAAATCCTAACTACAAAATCGCTAAAGCCTAGGTGGTGTCCCTAAGCTTACATACTATTCCCCAACCCCCTATTTCCCAAATAACTTGTCATAATAGTCCCAAAACCCCTCATACCTTCTCCCTCCATAGCTCCTCATATGTTCTTACACGTGGTGGCTGAAAACTAAAAACACCATAAAAATCTTCATACTCATCAAGAAAACTCACAAACTAGCAAACATGGAGTCTGATCCTTCATATGACCGAGATGAAGAGACACACAGTGACTCTCCTACAGAAATGCATGCACCAAGGAGACCTTACAAGGGTGGCAAACATATACGAGAGGAGCCTACTTCACTTTCTGAGTTGTAGGCATGACCTCTTGCTATCACATGCTTCTAACACCAATCCTGCAGGAATTTTGTACACGGTCCAGAACGAGAGTATGATGAGAATGTAATTGGAGAAGAGAATCATTTCTTTACACCTGATTATATGCCAATTTTTATCACTGAAGATGAGGAGTATTCCGAGAATTCAGCTATATAAAGGGATGAAAATTTCATCTTGGCAAATGAAACAGTTCTTGAGGAGTCTGATGAATATCAAAGAGGATACATGAATGCTTTGTCAACCCAGCAATGACAATATTCACTCAGAAGTAGAGACGTGCCCATAAATCCAATTCAAAAAAGGAAGGAGACAACAACGCCAAAGAATTATCCTCCCATTGTGCAGAAAAAGGGAAAAGAGACAGTTGATCCTACCACCAACAAAACACCATCGACAAATAAAAGATTCAATCAACCAAGTGTATCAAAGGAGAAAACTGAAAAGAAGGATGTTTCAGCGAAAGAGATAGAGAAAATTTCATTTTTTAACTTAGAAAATGAAATTGCTAAGTTGAAAGTATCTATTCCTTTGACTGAGTTGATAAAGAACAACAGCTACAAAGGTCGAGTGTCTAAGATCTTGAATTTAGATCCATCATCTGATATGGTGAACGTGGAGGATGATAGACCTGAGTTTATTTTTGGTCCAGCATTGGAAGATCAGTCTCAAGATAGTGATGTAGCTCCTTTTTACATTAGTCCCATGGTGCATGATTATGTGTTACACAATGCTATGTTTGATTCTGGAGCCTCTCATAATCTCATGCCTAAGGCCATCATCGAGAAATTGGGATTGGATATCACTAGAAAGTATCATGACCTTTACTCTTTTGATTTTAGTAGAGTAAGGTGCATTGGTCTTGTTGTCGCACAGATTGTCATGACAACGCTCAGACCGGGGGTTGTCACCCTGATCCCCAATCTCTCCATTTTAGCCTATCTCTCGCGGCTAAGGGGGGTAGACCCTATGGGACAATGGATGACCAACTGTGACCCAGTTGGGTTGGGAGACACGAGGAAACAACCACTAGATTGATATTATTAAGTTAATAGACCGGTACCCTATAGACTGAATGATTATGAGCTCATTAACAATCATTTACCATCAGATAACTCAAGCAATGCAAAAATTCGATAAACGCACAATGCTTTAATAGTGATCCAACAATTAAAACTCGGTAACGATATTCCAAAAATTAAATGCTTGAAATAATCATGTAAAATGATAACCGTAGATCACATTCATGTATGTAATCTTCAGATAAACATTAAAGCATGTTAAACATTAATTCCCACATCAAAATTTTAGCCTCAGTAGAAGAGATAAAACATAAGAAATTCCTAAGTGAAGACTGAAATTTGCAAAAAAAAATTCCCAAAATATTTTTATATTTTTCAGATAAAACAAGATTTAAAACTAAATGAAGTCTTTTATTAATTTATTATTTTATGATTTTTTTATTTTTTTTAATTTACTTCTAACAAAATTAAATCTAAACTAAATCAAAATCTAAAAAAAGAAATTCTTTATGCCTTTTAAAGTTTTATAATTTTTATGAATTTTTTTATTTTTATTTTTTGTTATATTTTTAAAACAAAACTAAAATTAAAATCTAAACTAGAACTAAAGTAAGCAAAACTTGAGATTAGTAAAATCTAATCTAAATCTAAAACTAAGTCTAAAAATTAAAAAAAGAAACTTTTTTTTTTTTTATTTAACCAATCTAAATTTATAAACCTAAAAAAAATCTAAAAATCTTTCTAAAACACTAAATTCTAGACCAAATAAAATCAAAGTAAAAACTAAGGACTAAAACTTTTTATGTTTTTGATTTTTTAATTTTTTTTTGTAATTTTTATACTTTTATGATTTTAAAATTCACAATTAGAAAATTTAAATAAAACTAAAAGAACTCAATCTAAAGTTAAACTGTAATTTTGAAATCTAAACAAAAGTAAAAAAAATTGAAACCTAAGTGAAATGTTAATTAAATTTATAACGTGAACTAAAGTAAAGCATATGAAATGAAATCCTAAAAAAAAGGGAACTAATTCTAAAACCTAAAAAACTAACCCTCAGCTAAATCGTATATGCATGTATTGATAATTAACAAAATCAACCTTTTTTTTGTGCTTTTGGTATGCAGGTGACGTCTAGAAGGAAAACGCAGGTCGAATCAATTTGCAGTTGTGCATTTGCAGGATGAATTCTTTAGGAACAGATGGATAACAGAAACTGGAGCAGCGTGAGTGAGGGTATAGGAAGGCAACAATGGGCAACAATCAAAGGATTTGTAGCAGTGAGAGAGAGAATCAGCGTGAGCAAGGGTGAGAAATGAAGCACGCGTGGCTGGGCAACGTTGGACACTGGTTGCTTGAGAGAGATGGCTGTTGTAGACAAGGGAATGCGTAAAGGAGATAAGCGAGGGGAACTGGGGATTAGGTGGAGGTAGGAGTAGTGTAATATTTGAAGGCACAACGTGAAGGCTCAGTGGAGAAGGCTGCAAAAATTTAGAGCCACAAGCAACGAGAAGAGCAGATAAGGAAAAAGATGTGTTGACAACAGACAGATAAGAGGGTTTTGAAAGATGGAATGTATGTGGGCATCTCCCTTGTATATATATGTGTGTTTTTTCTTTTGACTTTATGGGCCTGAGACCAACGTACACCTGAAAAATAAAATAAAATAAAATAAATCTTTTTTTTTTCTTGCGAAATGAAACCCCAGGAACAACAAATAGATGGCTTGAATAGACACTCGAATTTCTCCAAAGTATTTGAAAATATTTTTGGAGAATATCCGTGCAAAAATGAAACCCCAGATGGCAGACTGCTTGAGATTGCCTGATGAAACCCTGAAAAATTCTCAAAGCCTGTGCCTGCAACCCACAATGGGAAAACGAAAACCCAGAAAATATATGCAAGGATTGAAAATAAAACCCTACAAACCAGCTACAATGTACAACATTTATAATTTTTTGACTCTTAAATAGCCAGATTTATCAATAATCAACAGTGATATTATCAAAATTCTAGATTTACTATGAAAAACTTCAGAAATCTCTCATGCAATCAGAAAAACAAACTTAAATGATAAACCCAGGATTGAAACTGGCTGGGCTCTGCAAGAGAATGTTTGTGGGAGTTGGCTGGTTCAGCTGAGAACTTCCCGAAATGCCCATTGATCTTCTCAATAAGGGTTTCCTCCACAGCTCACTTCAACCATCAATAAAGAGGGAAAAAACAATACTAAATTCTAGATACAATGGAGATACCTGCCATTATTTCATAAATCTTATTACCATTCAAACCCTAGTAAGTGAACAAGATACCTGTGTTCAACAATACTCTACATCAATCTATTACTAATGGCTGAAAAATAAAAAATATGCAAAAAATAAAACAGCTCATAGCACTTCAGAAGAGTAACACCAGTAAGATTTCAACCCCAAAGTCTTTCTTTATTAGCACTAGAAAAGGTTTACAAGAGAGCTTTCTTCAGCACAAGACTCACAGATCGAATGCTCTCAAATGACCCCTAGCACCCTATTTAAAGGAAAAATTACCAACGGCTAGTTCGAGTGATCCATGTCAAAAATATCTCGGCCGTCGATGAGGATCAAGATATCTCTTAATCTCATCCGCCGAATTTTTAATGCATTAAAAAAATTGAAATTCTGCATTTATTTACTCAAAAATTATTATTTATTATTTTTTAGGTTTTTATTCTATTTTTTATTATTTTTTTATATTTTAATTTAATTTTATTATTATATATTATTATTATATTTTTAAATTATTTATTATTATTTTTATTTATTTTTAATATATATTTTTTATTTTTTATGTTTTTTAATTTTTTTATATTATTATTTTTTTAATTTTTAATTTTTATTTTTAAATGGATCCTCGAACTTAGCCTTTGGAAAAATTACCTAGGACCTAGGACTTAGGACTTATGACTTATGAGGGTATTAAAACATTTTCTAATCCTCAAGACACTTTACATCATGAACTTTACAATTTTACATCTTAAGGGGGAAAACCCATTTGAAATAGACCCTCATAGACCACCCAGTTTTGTGACCAAACATAATCTAGCAAATCAACACACTAGGATTCCCCTAAGATTCTAATGACAAAATTCATTATGGGTTTGGGGTTAGGTTGAAGGAAAACTCTGCCGATCATGGATCGGTGAGATAAAAAACCTTCCGGAATGTAGATTATCACTAGAAAATTAGGTCCACCTAGGCAATTTACATACATGACTAAGCTCTACTAAGATTATTTACAATTTACTCCTGCAGACTAGGTTTACAACATAATATGATCAAGTCGACGATGGCTGTCGAATGGCGCAGACACGTCAATCAAGTGCTACCCCTTTTGTGAAGAAAAAGGGGGTGTACTGCTATTGGAAGTTGACACACAGTGGTCGACAGGCCTTATCAAAGTTTTGGTGCTCAATTTGGATTAGATTCCAGCTAAAACTGTTTTGATGGATGTGGTTGTGCCGGATATACCTCCAAGATTTGGCATGCTTCTGTCCAGATCATGGGGAGCAAAGATTAAAGGGACAATGCAACTTGATTTCTCCTATGCTACTATTCCCGTGTTCGGTCAAATGAGGAAATTATACCGGGAGAAAAAGATGAAGTACATGATCACTAGCAAGGAGAAACCGGTATATCATCTAATCAACTATGTACATACTGATTTAGAATCATTTTTTTTGTATTCAGATAGCTTTAATGATGCAAATAGCCAAGTAATTGAAGTAGAAGACATTCCCGAGATCACTCAAAATTTCAAGGAGGTCTTAAAGCAAGAAAGACAAAGACTTGATAGTACCACTGAGGAATCAGCCTTCCAACAGTAGCAACATATTGATGGGTAGCAAACAGAGTTTCAGCATTTGGAAGAGGATGAAATAGGCTTGTGGAGCATGGATTTTTGATGGCACGGTAGCAAGGGAAGGTGCTAGAATTAGCATTTGGATACGCAACCCTATTTTCGCCCCAAACAAAGTGCCAAGCAATGTAAGGGCCTGTTCTTATAAAATAGCTTTTGACTATTCAAATAATCAGGTTGAATATGAGGCTTTAATTGTTGGTTTGAAAATTCTTAGAAAGTTGAATGCTAAAAGGAGTTCAGTGTATGGTGACTCCGAGTTAGTTATCAAGTAGGTGAAAGGGGAATACCAAGCTAAGCATCCTCGAATGCGGGCCTATCGCAATGCGGTATTAGATATCTTGAGAGTATTTTCATATTACACTTTGACATGTGTCCCTCATGTTCAGAATGTCATTGCAGATTCACTTGCAACAACAACAAGTAATTTGAAAATTCCAATGAATTCAAACAACAAGTTTGAGATTCATGTGAAACATCGCCCAGCTGTCCCCGACAATCAAAGGTGTTGGCAAGTGTTTCAAGATGATGAAGAGATCAATGAATTTCTGCAAAATGAAGGTAAATTCAAAGACACTTATATTGATGTGGAGTATGATGATGGTGAGGAAAATATAGAAGTCAATCATATGGAAGTTTTGCAGCTGAAGGACAACGTCATTCGTAAAGGTCTAATACCTTTAGAGGAGTTGTTCGATCAAGATGATGTGGCCCAAAAACCGAGCTTGCTACAAACCGAGAAAGGAGTTGAGGATGTGAACATTGGATCAACTGAAAATCCTAAAATGGTGAAATTATCAAAGGCGTTGCCCCCATAGGTAAAAGCAGAGTATATTAGTCTACTCTCTTCTTTTACTTATGTATTTTCTTGGGATTATTCAGATTTGAAGGCATATGACACAAGCATAATTTAGCATATCATCCCGATCAAGCCAAATTAGAAGCCTTTTCATCAGAAGCTAAGAAGAATAAATTCAAAGCTGCTACCCTCAATTGAGAAGGAAGTAAATTGGTTGTACAAAGCTGGTATCATCATTCCCATAAGATTTTCAGATTGGATTTCAAATTTGGTGCTTGTGTGCAATAAAATAGGTGAGATTCGGTTATGTATTGATTTCATAAATTTTAATAAAGTATCTTTGAAGGACAACTATCCATTGCCTAAGATGGATCACATACTTCAGAGAGTAGTTGGAGCATCTCGCATGTTGCTACACACTGGTTATTCGGGTTATAACCAAATTCTAGTCCATGAGAATGAAAGAGACAAAATAGAATTCACCACTTCGTGGGGAACTTTTCACTATGCAAAGATGCCTTTCGGATTGAAAAATGCGGGTGCAACGTTTCAACAGGTGATGGATATCGCATTTGCTAATGAAAAATATGTTTTTCTAGTTGTTTATCTTGATGATTTGACAACTTTCTCTAATTTAGATGAAGAACACCTTTATCATTTGAAAATTGTATTTCAGCGGTGTAGGAAGTATGGTATATCTCTCAATCCAAAGAAAATTTTGTTTGCCATGGATGAAGGCAAGCTTCTCGGTCATATTATATCAAAGGAGGGCATCTGCATTGATCCATCTCAGGTGGAAGCCATTTAAAGGATTGATTTTCCATGAAGTAATAAAGAAATCCAATCATTCAATGGTAAGATGAATTTCTTAGGTTGCTTTGTGCCCAACCATGTAGAACATTTAAGGGAAATTACAAACATGCTCAAAAAATATAGTGTAGTGAGATGGACCGAGGAAGCAATTAAGTCTTTCAATTTGGTGAAATTGGTCCTTTCTTCAACTCCGGTTTTGATCAACCCGGACTATAATAAGGATTTTATTTTGTTTTCATTTACCTCGGATCATACTATGGTAGCGGTCTTGATGCATAAAAGAGACCAGCTTGAGAAACCAATTGCATTTTTCAGCAAAATCATAAGGGATGCAGCATTAAAGTATAATATTATTGAAAAATAGGCCCTTGCTTTGGTAAAGGCATTGAAAGATTTTTGGGCTTATATTCTACATTCTCACATCCTTGCTTATGTCCCTAATGCTGTTGTTAAAGATGTCTTAGTGCAAACAAATCCATAGGGGAGAAGAGGCAAAACGGATTGCTTCCTTGTTGGAATATGACATGGAGATAAAACCAAAAAATCTCATCAAAGGACAGGGGCTGGCTAAACTAATGGTTGAGTCAAATTTGCACCCCTTGGAAATTAATCTCATTTTTGCTATGTCTGAGGAAGATGAAAAGAGTCTGCCCGCTCAGGTATCAGAAATTTTTCTTCTTTCTCCTTGGCATTCGGACATTGTTTATGTACTCTAAAATCTATCATCACCACCTACAATGGCTAAGAACAAAAGTAGGACACTGAAATTGAAGGTTGCCAAGTTTTGTATCATGAATAATGCACTCTATTGGAAAGATCTAAGTGGTGTCTTCCTCAATTGTTTGGTTGAAGAAGAGGCAAAACAGGTTATGGAAGACTTTCACAAGGGAGATTATGGAGACCATCTTTTCTGGAAGACAATAGCCAATAAAATTTTGAGATCGGGATATTATTGGCCAACTCTATTTGCTAATGTGTACAAAACATTGACAAGCTACCACGAATGTCCGATGTTTCAAGGTAAGAGAAAATTGCAACCTTTACCACTCAAGCCCATTGAGGTCAGTGTTCCATTTCAGCAGTGGGCTTTGGCTTTTATTGGCGAGATCCATCCTTCTTCTTCAGCGCAAGACAAATGGATCCTCACAGTGACGGATTATTTCACCAAATGGATTGAGGCGATTCCCGCAAGGTAGGCCACTGATTCGATAATCATTTCATTCCTTGAACTCAACATTTTGTCTCATTTTGCCTATCCAAATAAGCTGATCACTAACAATGCAATAGCCTTTAAATCTAAAAGAATGATCGATTTTTGTCATAAATATCAAATCACTTTGGGGCACTCAACTACCTATTACCCCCAAGGCAATGGATTGGTAGAATCCTCAAATAAATCTTTGGTCAATATTATCAAAAAGTTGTTGGAAACGAACAAGAAAAGTTGCCACAAAACGTTGGTCAATGCACTTTGGGAAAACAGAGTAAGTTAAAAAAAATCTATAGGCATGTCTCCTTTTGAGCTTGTGTGTGGTGTGGACACAATCTTCATGACCTCTCTTGCAGTCCCAGTGGTTAAACTCCAAGAAACGAGCAGTGAAGATGATCACTTGCAACGGAGAATCAATCAAATGATTCATTTGCAACAAACTAGAGAGGAGGTATTTCAGAACATTTTCAAGCTACAAGAGAGAATCAAAAATATATATGATCGAAAGGCAAAGGAGGATAAGTTTCAAATAGAAGACATAGTGTTGAAATGGGAAGGAATGAAGAGAAAGGTAAGCATGGCAAGTTTGAAAATCTTTGGAAAGGACCTTACAGGATTGCTGCATATCAAGGCCAAAATGCTTTCCTTTTGCAAGAAATGAATGGCGAAGACTACCTTGGTGGGCTGGTCAATAGATGGCTACTCAAGTGGTACTATTTGTGAAATGTTTTCTGCTGTCATATGTATCATTGTACATACTGGTTTATTTAAATTCCATTGCAAGTGTGTACTATTTTCATTCTTTCAATTTGCGGCCCGAGGTGAAGACTATAAAATTGAGGTTTGATTTTAGTTTTGGTTTGGTTGGTTTGAGTCAGGTCTTTTAGTCAATTTCAGTCTTGAAATTGAGTCAGTTTTGAGTCACATTTCAATCCTAAAATTTAGTCAAGAGTTTGGTTTTGCTTTGTCAAAGTTATTGACTCCATAGCCCAATGGATGAAGGCACTACCTGCTTTCCCATAGATCTGTAGTTCTTGGCACCTCCAAGGAGCTGCCATCCCCATTGGAGCCAATGTTAGTGTCGGTATCTTCATCCCTCCGTCAGAGATCAAATTCTCTTGTTGCATTGCATATTAGGTATCTTGCTCGGTTAGCTACATTCCATTAGGAGCATGGATCATCTGACGGTAGTGGCTTGTTGTACATTTTCCCTCATGTCCTTTACCTGCTGGCCATTTCCATTCCTCAAGATCATCTGGTCACTTTTTGTTTTAAAATTTGCAAGAGTCATTTCTAGGGTTTCAATTTCATTAGGTCTAGGGTTTCATCAAAAAGGTCTTCAAAGTGTCCAA
>APFE031410763.1:0-15183 GCA_000404065.3 Pinus taeda | reverse complement strand
CCCTTAGACTCCTATATATAGAAAGGAGGTTTTTCCATTTGTATCATCCAAGAATTGTTCATTTGTGTAATGTAAAGGTGGTTTCCCCTTCGAAGAGGCTGATTTTGAAGTCATTGATCTATCTTTTCTTCTATTTTGTGAGCTGGTTACATAACAAATTCCCCTCCTTAATCCAAGGGGGTGTATGTGAGTCCAAGGAGACAATTGAAATATGGAAGTGGATAGTAGCCAATGGTTAGATGTGCTCTCTGGATATGTGGTTTAAGGAATACCACAATTGAAAAAGTGTAGTAGAAACTAAATTTTTCTATCAGTGGTGGTTTAAGAAAGGCCACCAACTAGAACTTGGTTTGAAGCAATTCCTAGAATAATTTTGAGTTTGGCTATAAGCTGAAGTCTTCTGTGAAATGGAAGTGCTTATTAATGATGGTTTGAATATGACCATAAACTGATGAAATAGGAGGAAAAAGTTGAGTTCTTCTATTGATGGTGTTTTAAGGCTTTCTACGAACCAAATCATGCTCATGGAACATGAGTTTGTCTTTGGCTACAACTTTGAATCTAGCTCTAGGCTCTAGTTGTAGGCTCATATGATATGACTTTGAAGCTAGTAGATGACTATCAATTCCCTACCTATCAGACACAAGGTGAGAAGATGAAAATACCTCCAATATAAGAGGTGTTAATACTTAAGAATGAACTCTGTAATATCATCGATATATCTTCTTAGTTGTTGAAGACCACTGCCAAGAAGCGATCCATCGAAGGTGACTTTTTTCTCTTGTAGAATCTTATGTCTAGAAAATCTATCTAAATGATGATTATGTTTTCCACAATTCTCAAAAAGGTGAAGATCAAAACACTGATATTTCATGTTGGTCAACTTGATTGTGATTTTGGAAATTGGTAATCTATAACGGATGTGAAAGTGGAGCAGGTGAACATTAACTTTCTTGAAGAAACCCAATACTCTAAAACTAGATTTGTTTGGATTAGTCTGGAATGTGAATGATCACTTCCTTTTCATATCCAAGACCGATTCTATTCTCCCTGTTAAGACTTCTTCCGAAGGTCTGATGATGAGCTTGGGAAGCACAAGTTGAATTTCTACCTCTTCATGTGAATTTTCTTCTACCATCTCATCATTAATTTGATCATGTGCAAGCTACTTATGGAAGTCAATCTCAAATAGAGAATTGTTCCGAAGAAGAACCAGTTCAAAATGTTGATTCCTTTTCTAGAGTTCATCCTATTGAACCTATGATTCAAGCAAGAGAAAATTGATTTTTTCCTGTGCATGTTGTAAACATATTTGAATATAGTGATAATGACTCTACTGATTTTGAATATATCATGAATAATAGAGTGTATTAGAGTATTTAGTAACTTTGAAAACTTATTAATTCTAACCATTTTCTCAATAACTCAAGTATATTAAGGGTGTTGGCTTCAATAAAAAATGCACCCGTAAACACACAAAAGACAATTAACTTCCAATTCTATATCACTGCAACTGCAAAATGAGTAGTGTGTTATGGAAAAAACAATAAAAAAATATTGGATTAGCTATAGTAAGAACAACTTTTGTTGCACTAGAAATTGGGGCACCAACAACTATAAACTTTCTTGGATCCTTAGAATACCCCTTAACTTGCTCAGTCAATGGAAAAAGATAATCGAGTTCAATAGCAATAGCTAGAACATTTTTGTAACCTTTTAAAGATAACTGATGGCCATAAAATCAATTGTGATAATAGTAATACTAGAAACAAATTTATCTGTTAAATTATCTCTTTTCTCCCTTCAAGGGCTTGATATTGGAGATAGGTATACATTAATTCATGCATCATTTGATCGCTCTCAAAATAGCTCATGCGATGAATTTCCTTCACACCACTATGCACTTATCCATAGAAATATTCTTGACATCACTTGTTGAGGTTGATGGATGGAAATTTTCCATGGATCTCTTGTTCTTCAAATAGTGTGCCGAAAGCCACAAAATTTTCCCCCAAAAAATCTATTTGAAACCAACATTCACAATGAATGGAGGCTCAAAGTAAATGGTGAAGTGTGGCTCTTCGTTATATTTCAAAGTAAAGGAATCAAGCTTGAACACATTTCTCGATTCACTCACTCCAACACATGGTTCTTGTTGAGTCAAATTATAGCCTTATAATTTGATTAACATAAATCATCAACCCAGGGCAGGTAAGCTCATGAGATGCTACGCAAAATATATTCAGGATTAACACTGTAAGTGCCGATTAATATAACCAGTCAATCATACAAAACTAATGACTCTTTCTTGCATCAATCACTCAACGAAAATGACTATAGAGTGGATCAAAGATACCTCTATAGCTCTTAAGATTGTTGATGATGATTAGGAAAAGATATATAAATCAACTTACATCAAACTCAGAAATTCACTTAACATTAGAAATCAAATCTTCATTAAATGAATTCCACACAATAACAGGAAAATAGTTCACTTAATCAATTGCTATTGATATATCAAAGAGAGTACATTAGTTGTAGGAACAAATTATTATTACATAATAGAAATAAAATGCATAAACACTAAACTATGGGAGTTGTGAGAAAAGGGCCCCTCCCTTACTCACAACCCCTTCAAATTAGAAGAGCTTGCTCACTGAAGTAGACATAACATATAATATTGTATTAATCTGAAAAATATACAGTCGAGTACAATCTGATATACCGTCTTAGATTAAACCAACCCAACAACCCCCTATCATAAAAACTATAACATAATTTATACATGAACAAAAGCCCATATATGCTCGAAGTAAGCAAGACTACTAATCTAAGCCATTGGCTAACAGTCCTATTACAAAATATCAAATTTAGCCATACTGGTTCTAATCCATGACTGAAAGCATGGATTAGATGAAATTCGTTACATGGATGTAGATTTCCTCCAAACGACCAATGAGAGAAGGTTTATGAATCTGTGTTGTATCATTGGCAGATTTAAAATGGCCAATAGGACAACATCCATATGTGATATATTCCCCACAAAACCCATGCTCCCACTTGACTTAGATATTCGTGGAACATAGCTAATCGCCGATGTTTCTGTAGGAAATCCGGGCGGTTACAGGGAATTGCGACTGCAAGAATTCTGGAGTGTTTGCAGGAAATAGGATTGCACAATTGTCTGTAGGAAATGCGGGCCTGTTTTTGAATTAAAACAAATTGCATGAGAAATCTAGATTAGTTGGCATGGTAATTAAATAAAGAACAACTAGCTGTAAGGAATAATTAAAGTTAAGGTAAAAGATTCTTTTACATGTTAATTTTCATACCTTCAGCCTATGACACCCTTTTGGCAAACAACCTAAGTATTATCACCGAAATAGGCATAATAGGGGTTAAAGATAGTTCAAAATGGGAGAGGTAAAGTATGGAAAAATGTGTCAAAATTGTGCAAAACCAAGCCCCAACATCTCCCCCACACCTAGCTTCTTGTGTGCCCCTTATGCAAGAAAATATGTTTCATCTTCCCCAAAATGAAAAAGAAAAAGGAAATCATTCCTTATCCTGAGCTGTAGCTGTTGCAGCCAACTGATCTGATACCTCTGCCAACTGGTCCAATTGGTTACCACTGGATTCTACAGGAATTGGACCCTTATATAATTCATTCTTCTTTTTCAGGTGATCAATCCTAGCCTTCTTCTTTTTCATAATTCGTGCCACTTTCTGAACCCACTCCTCATGTTCTTTTTGTATACGCAGGTTGTTCTCCTTCAGGGTCTCGTTTTTCTTTCTCGAGGCTCTCTTCAAAATGGTGAGCTCGGTGATGATTTCTTCCAATTCCTGTAGAGACTGTCTCTTTTGAGGGGTTACTTCCCCTTCCTGATGTCCTTGGAGGGATTGAGGGGACCTAAGGTCCTCCTTTGCTTGATGTTCTCTTGTTGTGTTATTCCCGCTTCCATGCAGCGGGGAGTCATGAAAAGACATTACTTCTTCGCCGATGAACTTAGATGACTCGATCTTCTCTTTACCTTTGGGTGGGTTGTGGTGTTTCTCCTTCTTCTTATCTGATGTCTCGGGCAACAATTTTGCATCTATAGTATCCTTTATAGCCAGCTGAACAACCTGGATTTTGGTAGACCTTTTCGTAGAGGTGGAAGTACCATTCTTCGACTTAGGCTATTTTCCCACAGTTTCCCCTGTCACCACCACTTATTCATCCCCTTCTTCTTCCTTCATCTAGAACCCAAGTGTACACAATTTCTTCTTCTTTGGTTTTTCTACAAGCTTCTTCTCTATGGGCTTCAGAGAGTCAAGGTTGTCCCTTCTTTCCTTCTTTACCAGTGGTCCATGAGTCCATGACTTCTTCTTCAATTTTTCCACTAGTTTTTCCTCTGTAGACTCTGGAGGGTTAGAGTTTTTCTCTTCCTCTTTTTCCTTTATCTGTAGCCCACGCATCCATGGCTTTTTCTTTGGTTTATCTGCCGGTACTTCCTCCATGGAATCTGAGGAATCTGAATCCTCATTTTCTGCAAAGTAGTTTTCGACTAGGAACTCCTCCCAAGTCTGCTTCTTGTCCTTCAAAACCTCCATTAGGATGATTTTCACCAGCGCGTGGTGATAGAGATTTTCCTCTAAATTGGCCCCCCTTTCCTTGGCGGCCGTTGACATATTCATCAGAGACATTCTCAAGTAATATGGAAAATTTAACGGCTTGTCATGAAAATGGGAGAGGAGCCAAATGTAAAACAAGAATGCAAGCCCAAAGTGACCTTCACACGTTATGTATTTCTGTAGGAAAAATGATAAGTTCCAGTACTTACTTTTCAAGAAATCCTACGAAATTCCCTTACTCCATTCAGGGTCCAAATGTTCTTTAAGGAGGAAAGACATGCACAAGTCCTCGTTGAAATGCTGGTTTTTAAACCAACATTCTCCCAGCTGTGGAATTATACATGCTCGCGCTACCAAACCCTCGGTCAACCTGAATTGGACATCCCAAACTTGAGCCTTATCACCATTCAGATTTAGGGCAAAAGATTTTGTTACTTCTGAGTTGTGGCTGCTGAATCACTGGAAAAATGGAAGCCACCCTGCTTTTTCCAATCTCGCCTTGCTACGAGGGTTGGCCTCCAACAACTCAGGCCCTTGCGACTCAAAGCAGATGGGGGCTCGCAATTTTGACATGGTGAAAAACTAGAAGACAAGGCGTATGCACGTCTTTGAAAATATCGTTTTTAAACTTTGCAATGGACTCACACGACAAGGGAGGTCTTATTATAGAAAGTTATGAAAAAGCATGGGATTTTCGAGAGACATGTCATGATCATGATTATCATCATGATCCAACCTGCAGGAAGATATGGGGAATACGTCTAATGGTTGTGTCAGAATCATGGCGATCGAGTATGGAGATGGAGTCATAATGCACCGATTACGGCTGTGTTCTACCACAAGGGTGACCATAGCCGAAAAATCATACAAATGTTAAAAATTAAAACGTTAATTACCCTTTACCTCAAGTGTCCTATCGCTAGCTATACTTTACCTTTCTTATCTTCCAACGGTCTAGTTATTCGGATGACGCATGCCTGTCCTTGAGATGATAACCCACTTAATAGTTAAATTAGATATATGTCTTCATAATTCATGACCTCGACTAGTAATTAGAATCTATCAATACTTTAAATAATTTAAGTTAATGCCCCTGTCTATGGTTTTTTTTGTTATTCAGAAAAGCAGGGTGTTGTTGCAGGAAATGGAACTGGGATTGCTGAGCCTTCTGCAGGAAATGGAACTGTGATTGCTGAGCCTTCTAGAAAATCAAACCACAACTTTCGAAACTTCTGTAGGAAATCATACCATGACTTGCAGAACCTTTGAAGGAAATCAAACCATGACTTATGGAGCTTCTGCAGGAAATCGAACCATCAATCTACACCTCTCCCTCATTGGTGTATAATTCACTACATATGAATAAGGGTGCTGATGTCAAATGTGAAATGATCTCATTAGATTACTAGCCATTGAGGTCAGATGTTAAATAATGTGAGGCCCATCACCTTTAATGAGAGGGAGGACCAAGGTACCCTGATGCATCCTATCGGGTGTGAATTAATGAGCTATTGTCTAACCCCCCCGTAGGATCCAACAATCAAGGAACCATAGTGATTCCCCATTGTTTTTGGAGAGATAGTCTGTCATTAGGGCATACAAGCTTCAAGGCATCATCAGACTTTGATCCTGCACCCAGATAACTTGCTGATGTTGATGGGCCAAGATTTTTGGAAGGAGGGCCTTAAGAAATCCCACATCAGTCCAACACGAGCGATCTAGATTTAACTGAAAACAAATTTTATTGGGAGGATCCTAAAGAACCTACTGACCTGTAATTTTAACGAGCCCATGGTAGTCCATGCTCACTAGATTTCAATTTTATAGAGTCTAAAACACTTGGAAAAGAAGACTCTTAGGGGGCTCCTTTTCCGTAACTAGTCCATTGGGCCTGGAAAAAGGAATAAACTTATACCCAATAGACATTCCTCTCATGTTTTACTGAGCACGAGGAGGAATAGAGTGAGCTCATTGTGTCAGTAGGAAATCAGGAAGAGATAGTGGAAGGAATGATCCCTTCTCTCACCATCTCCAACTCTCTTTTCTTCACAATTTCTTCCACAAATTCCTCCTTGGATTGGGGTTTTTGATATAACTTGAGTTTGTGCCCATTTACCAACAAGGTAAGATTCCCATCATTAATGGTTTTAACCCAAACAAATCCATTATCAAAGACTTTCTCAATTTCATAGGGGGCCAACCAATGTGTGTTAAATTTCCTTTAAAGTTCTTAAATTTTGAATCATACAACAATGCCCAATCTCCCTCTTTGAACTGATTCTTTTTAATGTATCTGTCATGCCATTTAGCCCGTTGTTGCTGAATCAAGTTAGTATGTTGAAAAGCATCCTACCTAATCTTATCCAATTCATTGAGCTATATGATTCTTTACTGCTGAGCTTAGCCAAGGTCTATACCCAAATCTGCTGCCATTTTAAATGTTTTGATATGAAATTCAATGGGCAAAAAACTTTCTTTCCATACACCAATTCACATGGAGAAAACCTAGTGGTATTTCTCCATGTGATCCTGTAGGCCCACATTGCTTCAGGAAGTCGGTCAGACCAATCCTTCTTATGTAATTGTACTGTCTTGGTAAGGATTGTCTCCAACACCTTATTTATTGATTCCACCTGCCCATTGGCCTTTGGATGATAAGGGGTGGACTTCCGATGAGTAATCTGATATTTCTGCACAATTCCCTGCATAAGATTTGACACAAATTGAGTACCTTGGTCAGTGAATATTTCCCTAGGTACCCCAAACCTTACAAAAATATCAGAAAAAATAAAATCTACCAATGTTTTCTCTATTTCACTAGGTAGTTCTCTTTCCTCCACCCACTTCATAACATAATCAGTACAAACTAAAATATACTTCTTACCTTTGGACATAGGATTGATGGGACCTACAAAATGAAGAGCCCACCTCTCAAAAGGTTCTATGAGAACCTGTGGCTGCAAAGGCATCTCGTCTGATTGTATAGGCCGCCCCATTCTCTGGCAACTGCCACACTTCTGGACATATTCTCTTGCATCTTTGAGAAGACTTGGACAATAGTAACCTGAGCAAAGGATCTTGTAAGCTGTCCACTTGTCTGCAAAATGTCCTCCACACGGTTCATCATGACAGGCTCTCAAAATGTCATAGATCTCATTTTCCCTGACACACCTGCCAATAATCAAATCAGGTCCAGTGAAAAAAAGATCTCCCCTAATCCAAGAGTAGTCATCACTTTTCCTAATAATTCTCTTTTTCTGATTAGATGAAAAGTAAGGAGGAAAATTTCCTGTAGCAAGGTAATTGGCCATGTCTGCAAACCAAGGTGTTTTAATAGAAATATCAAACAAATTTTCATGAGGAAATCTATCATTAACAGCAACATCCTCACCTGCATGGTTGAGGCTAGATAAGAAATCAACTTCTCGATTTTCCTTTCCAGGGCTATCCAATATCGTGATGTCAAATTCCTACAACAACAAAAGCCACCTAGTAATCTTGCCATTAGTAACTAGTTTATTCATGCGATATCAAATGACGGGGAGATCTCTGAAAACAAGACTAAAAGAGCACGCAGCTGACATAAAGAATGAGAGATCGCGTACATCTGCCCTTGCAGAGCACTCGTCCAAAACCAAGCATCATATGTGTTTAGAGGACGCCAAGGTAATTGCAAGAGAAGACAACTATCACAAAAGAAAAATCAGAGAGGCCATTGAAATTAGGAAATTTCCGCAAAACCTCAACAGGGACAATGGGTGTGAAATCAGTGGAAATTGGCTTACCCTCATCAGACAGATCCCCCCCCCCCCTCAGGACACTCGAAGGCATAAGATCATCAGAAGAGGGTCTTTCATTTCGAAGCTGCGATTAATTAACTAATTAAATCAAATTAAAACTAATTAATTAAAACAAATTAAATCAAATTAATTATATTAATTATGAATTCAATTAAATAAATTAATTATTTATTAAATTTAATTTAATTAAATTAATTAATAATTAAGTTGAATTAAATTATATTTTTATTCTTATTTGATTTAATTTATTATATATTTAATTAAATTAAATTAAAGTTAATTATTTATATTATTTTAATTAAATTCAATTAATTATATTAATTAGTTTAATTTAATTAATTAATTAATTTAATTAAATTAATTATATTAATTAATTATAATTAATAATAATTCAATTCCTAATAAATAAGGAATATTAGGGTTTCTAATGTGGATTAATTTTTTTTTTTTAACGAAAACGGGTAATTTTATTGATGAAGGACCGAGGTCCAAGCAGGATTAAAAATCTATATCAGATCTCAGCAAATTCTACTGATATGAAAAGTCTGCAGGGGAATGGGATTACAACTTCCATCCCTGCAAGCTTGAAAAGGCAAAGAGCTAATGAGAAAGCTAAGAGAAATACAATTCCATATCTAGTGACTTGTCACTCTGATTTTCCTGAACCTGAAGAAGGATAGCGCCGCCCTGTATCTTGGCAAAGGGAGACTCGAATCAGCAAATATACCACTCAGCATTGGAAAGAATGTGCTCCAACTGGAAGAAGACGCCAATTCCCAGCAATCCGAGCGACCTCAACTGAAAACGCCAACACATTCATACGATGACATGAAGACTACCCCTTTAGTCTGATCTCGGCTCCATTGGGATGATGTCGCCTTACTGTTGCCTGATACTCTTAGCCTTCCCAATTCTCTCACGAACTATCCCTTTCTTTGGACGCAGGAGGGCCAATTTACACGATTGAGGATTGATTTTTCAGCAGGGAGGACTCGTTCTGAGCAGGCTGGCCTCTTATTTCAGAGCAAGAAATTATGATCATGCCTCCCCTGGAAGGGGGGAGAGACTGAGGATAAGTCTAGCAAGACAAGGAAAATCGAGAAGCTGGACCTGCTCTTTTCACTGCAGAGGCAAAATTCACCTAACTCACAATCTGATTATGGGATGGCAACCAAGACCGCCTCACCTGAGTTTGTGCTGATCATACCTTTTTCCAGATTACATCCGATGTTTGCCAGGGAATCTGCTTCTGAGTTCAAATCTCTTAGGATATGGAAGATTTGGACTGAAGGGAATTCCTTCAGGAGACTGGACACTCTTAGAAGCTGTTTGTTCAGAACAGGATCATTGAGCCCTTTGTTGTTCCTTATAGCTTTGATCAGCAGTTCTGAATCCCCAAACACTGCTAACTCCTTGGATTCTTTTCCCCTGGCAAGTTGGCAGGCTTTCCAGAGGCTTAGAACTTCTGCCTGATTATTTGTTTTTATTCCAAGGCCCCAACTGAAACACTCTTTACTTCCATTCGAGTAGTAGATGGTCCCCCCCGCCCCTGATCTACCTGGGTTGCCTTTTGAGGCTCCGTAAAAAAATATGGTACATTTACCTTGAAGCTTCCACCACTTCTGGAAGTCTTCTACATTATCCCGAATCTTCCAATTTTCCTTGAGGGAAGGCCGAGGGACAGAAGGAGGGCCCATTATGGGAGTGAAATCGCCCAACCATGACCTTTCTTCATCCCTTAAGGAATTGTCTTTTACGCTAGACTGTCTCAGGGTCTCAATTAGGAGATTCTTGGCTTTTTCTGCTACCTTATCGGCTGGTGTTTCTGTTTGATTAAATATTGTTTCATTCCTGGAAAGCCACACCTTCCATCATACATACTTCGGAACTGCGGTCCACACCTTAGACCAGAGAGACTTGGCAACGATGCGATGGGGGTATCTGGCATTCCAGGTTAAGAACAATTCTGGGATTGAGCAGTTCTCTGGAGGACTGACATTCAGGCCAGCTAAGAAACATGTCCAGGTCTTCTGTGCAAACTCACATTTGAGAAATATATGAGCAGAGGTTTCTTGAGCTTTTTTACAAAGCACACATCGATGAGGACCGGCGATGTTCCGTTTGCAAAGATTTTCGCTAGTGAGGATTTTATTATGAAACAAGGTCCAGAAGAAGAAATTAATCTTCGGGATACTGAAACTCTCCCATATCTGCTTCCACACTCCTTCCGGATGGACTGAATCTTTATTACCTTGCATATGTAAATACCCTTGTTTTGCCGAATAGACCCCTGTTCGTCCCCAGCCCCAAGAATCCTCCTCCTCCAGATGGACTGGGGCAAAATCTGCAATTTCCTCTTTGAGTAAACTTAGCTGTTCGCTAAATAGCTCAGGAATTTTAGGAAATTTCCAGCACTTCCACTTGCCATCTTCGTCCCATTCCACTATGTCCTCGATTTTTCTGAACCTTCTTGCTCTTAACCAAGCTCTTATTCCAGCGATTTCGTTTTTTCCTGAGAGGGGGGGATGGCCCATGATTCGGTCTTTCCACAACCAAATCGATTTGCCATTGTCGGGGACTTTATACAAATGCGATCTATAGAAGTCTAGCCCTCTACAACAGAGTCTCCAAGCCAAAGTGCCTTTAGAAGAAGGGGCTGGGTTGAAGGAAGTGATCGGACTATTCCTTAAATATTTGTGGATAAAAATCTGACTTGTTGGATGCAAAGGCTCAGAGGTTACCTGCCACAGGATCTTGCAGCCCATCGCTAAGTTGGCTTGGAGAGGGTCTCTGATTTGTAGGCCACCCTCCTTGATAGGACGCTTCACCAAATCCCAATTGACAAGGTGAAAACGATTATTGTTTCCCTTACCTCCGCTCCACAGGAAATTCCGGATAAGACATGATATTTGGTCAGCTATTTGTCTTGGAGCCATAAGGAGTGACGCTTGGAAGGTGGGCAGCGCGGACAGGACCTACTTGATAAGAGTGAGCTTACCTCCTGAGGATAGCCAGATTCCACCCCATGCAGCAATCTTCTTGTTGAACTTGGAGATTACCTCCTCCCATAGATTGTTCCTATTGGAGCCCAGCGTCAACGGGAGACCCAAGTACTTGATTTTATCCCATTCAGCATATCCTTTGAAGCCCAGTTCGCTGGCTATTCTGTCGATGGTTTGTTGATCGGCATTCCAGGCAAAGACTGCGCTCTTCCTTTCACTGATGAGGGCGCCAGTGACATTGCAGAATTTTTGGAGGATTAACTTGAAAGCTTTTGCCATTCTCAGGGATGCACCACCAAGTAAGATAGCATCATCAGCAAACAGTGCATGATTCACTGAAGGGACCTCTTGCACAATTCTAATTCCAGGGATGAATCCACGATGTTGCTCCTGAGATAGTTTCCTGCTTAATGAATCCGCCAGCAGAATGTAAAGAAAGGGGGACAAGGGGCAGCCTTGCCTCAAACCCCTGGTGGCAGAGAAAAATTCTGTTGGCCTCCCATTCACCAATGGAGCTATCCAAACATTGTCTGTGCATGCTTTGATGATATTTATAAAATCTTGACAAAACCCGAAGGCTTCAAGGACCCTGAACAAAAAGGATCGGTTAACACGATCAAAAGCATTACTCATATCTAATTTCACTATCATACCTTGTTCTTTCCGGGCAAAGCTGGACTGGAGGGCCTCTTGAATTTGAATGACGTTGTTGATGATTTGTTTGCCTTGTACAAAGCCTCCTTGAGCTGGGGAAATTAGATGTTGAAGGAGAGGCTTAATCCTATTAGCCAACAGTTTCGCCACGATCTTGTATGATGAGTTGCACAGGGAGATCGGCCTATACCTGTCAAACGATCTTGGATTAGTTTCCTTGGGAATAAGAGCTAGAAATGTAGATTTTGTTCCTCCTCCCATTTTTTCCTTTTTCAATACTCCTCTTATCATTCTAAAGAGGTCAAATTTAATTATTTCCCAACAGATCCTGTAAAAATGAATTGAAAACCCATCAGGGCCCGGGGCTTTGTCGGGGTCCATCGACCATACTATATTGGTGATCTCTTCCTCCGTTGCTGGGCGTATCAATGAGGCATTAGCTTCCTCGCTTACAAGGTTGGGTATGACCGATAGAAAGTCCAGTTCGTCCTCCTCCTCACCTTTTCTCTCTGTGCTAAGGAGATTTCTGAAATGATTTGTCGCTGCCTCTTGGATTTGAGCGAAGCCTTTATAGATCTGTCCACTGGAGCTGGTGATTTCGGCGATATGATTTCATGAGAGGCGGGCCCTGCATTGTTTATGGAAGTATGAGGTGTTCCTGTCCCCGGATTTCAACCACAGACTTCGGGACTTTAATCTCCAGTACTCCTCTTCCTTCCTGAAGGAGCAATACACATTCTTTTGAGCCGTTTTTTCTTGGGCTAGCTCTGATGCCGAAGGGAACGTGTTTTCCATTTCAAATTGAATGCCTTCCAATTGAGAGATTGCCTCCTTCCGCTGCCTGTTGGGAGGTTGTATGGATTTCTTTATCCATAGTTTGAGAGCTGATTTTACCTTCTTCAATTTCTGTTCCCACATGTAACTTGGGGAGCCATTGACGTCCATTTGCCATGCTGATTGAACTGTGTCCATGAACCCGTCCTTGCCTGCCCAGAGAGGGCTGAAGCGGAATGGCAGGGGGCCTAAATATTCTTCTTCCTTTAGACAAAATAGAATTGGTTTATGATCCGAGGTGAGTTTTGGAAGGATTTTCGAGAACGCAATTCTTTTGTCCATCATTAGAGAGCTGTTGATGAGGAACCTGTCCAGTCTGGCTGCAATATGGTTATCTCCAGTTCTGTTATTTGTCCAGGTGAACTTACCTTTGACTGGTTTGAGATCCACCAAGTCCCATCTCTGGATCAAACTGCCCACTGTTCTGCTGAAGGGATCTTTGGACTGAATCCCTCCTTTCTTTTCTTTTAAATCTAGAATTATGTTCAGGTCCCCCCCTAAGACCAGATTTGAAGGACTGTTTAGCTCTAAAAACTCTGAGAGCGATCTCCAGCATTCTTTCTTCTCTTCATAATGTACTGGGACATATAAATTAAACAGGGCGAGGGAGAGGTTACTTACAGTATGACGCAACTCTGTAAAAATCCAGTGTTGAGTTACTAGATTTCGTTCTAAGGAGAAACTTTTAGTCCAGAAAGTGCCTAGACCACCAGCAGTTCCCCTTGCGCTAACGGCCTTTCCTGAGTCAAATTTCCATTTGTTGATGCTGGTGTTTAGAAGGGCTTCCCCTTCTACTTTTG
The DNA here is from genome assembly GCA_000404065.3 of Pinus taeda. Taxonomy (NCBI): domain Eukaryota; kingdom Viridiplantae; phylum Streptophyta; class Pinopsida; order Pinales; family Pinaceae; genus Pinus; species Pinus taeda. The sequence continues at coordinate 1,479 of APFE031410763.1, read as the reverse complement.
TCTCTTGGAGCATGAGGATGTCCGCGGTCTCTATCTTCAGTAAATCTTTGATTGCTTCTGCCTTATTGGGATTACCCAGACCCCTGCAATTCCAAGAGATCATCTGCATCATTTACCGCTAGAAGGGGTGGGTCCTCCACCTTTGGAGGTCCTTGGCCTGACAGTTCTCCCTAGGGTCATTTCTATTGTTGCTTGACTGCCGAGAGTTTTTTGTTTTTCTGACTCCTCTTCTCTGGTTTCTTTGTTTGTTCTCCGTCCAGCCCTTTTTGTTACTTTTTCATGGGATTCATCATCTGAAGACCCAATATTCTCTATTGGGTTTTTCTTCTTTTTTATTATATTTGCATATGATGGCAAAGATATATTGCTTGTGAAGGTGCTTTGAATATTGCCTGGATCTGTAGCTTCCATAGTGGCTGGCTGGGTGGGTTCTTCTTCCTCTGCTTCCGGGGGATCTGGGGGAGGCGCTAGGGTTTCAAAAGGATTTTTGTCTCCCTCTTTGGCCTTTGGTTCACTGCTTCCGGCGTTGTGGTTACTTGTGCTTCCGTTGTCAACTTTGCTCTCGGGTCCTTTGGCCTTGCTTTTGTTGCTCTGCCTGTTTACTGTTGTTTTCTTTGCCTGTTTTCATTGGTCTTCTTTTCCTTTTTCTGCTGTCTCCTCGCTTCTTTTTTTACAGTATCTGGTGAAATGCCCGTACTCATGGCAGAAACGACATTTAAAGGGCAGCTGTTCGTAATCGAGTTCTTGGATATGAGACCAGTTTGCCATCGTAAGCTGGATCGCTTCAGGTAATCCGATTTCCAAGTCGACCTCCACACAGATCTGGGCACAGGAGTACTGGTCTTTCCTTGGGGCTTGATCGATGTATTTTCCCAGAGCGTTTCCAATTGATCGTAGGGAGCCCTGGTTCCAGCAGTGCAAAGGAAGATGCGGAAGGCGAACCCAGACCGGGACCGCCCTGGGTACATCCTGCGCCAGATCGAAATCAGTAGACCATTTGTTCAAGTAAAGACCTTGGGGCCCCATGAAGTATGGCCCGTTTCTGAAGATCAGGCCTCGATCTTCTGTTGTATCGAACAGAAATACGAAGAACCCTTTGCCCACAAAGTAAATCTTGATTCCTTCGCTGACCAGAGGGAGCCAGTTCCTTTTGACCCATTCTTCAACAGCTCTCAGAGACGGCCACAGCCCGGTGAATTGACCAATCAGACCATTCTCGGCGAGATTCAAAGCTGATCTGCAAATTTCTTCTTCAGGGAGAGCGACCTTAGGGATGCTGTCCAATTTCTTCACGAATTTCTGCTGCTGCCCAGAAGCGGGACGTTTGCCAGAGGCTTCTACAAGGGCCTTAAAGGCCGCAACTTCAGGGGGGAGGGGAGGAGGGGCCTCAAGGCCACCTCCAGACGCCATGAGGGAGAAGCTCGGGGGCGGGCGGGCTAGGGTTGCGCAGCAGGCGCAGAGCGGGAGCCGGCGGGGGAA
>APFE031410759.1:0-17503 GCA_000404065.3 Pinus taeda | reverse complement strand
AATCTCAATGGGAGCTCTCAAACATCAAGGGTGATGGAGGCCTAGGTTGCAATTGGGATCTAGGTAGGGCTTCCTATCCAATATCAGATATGTGAGATGGCTCTAGCATTGATAAGGTAGTCAACCATGTGCCTGAGCGCATACATTCCTTAGGGGAGTTCTAGTTGATGCCGATGGCTAGGTGGTTTCTAAGCTGACTCCATTGGTTGTTTTGGCATGTTGGTTACACATGGGGCCGCAGGATGATTAGCATTCTCTAGCAGGAGCTGGTTGGAGGAGGTAGCATGGGTAGGCCACCAGACTGGATATTGTATGGAGATAATGTTCTCCCATTGAGGTTTAAGACTCAAGGGTCATAGAGGATCAACATAATAGAGATATCCCCTCTAGAAGGAGTGGAGTTAGGGTGCTCACGTCTACCAGCATGGATGATGGGACATGATGTGTGTCATGGTGGGGTCACTATGAGGGTGGAAGACACTTTGTCACATGTGGGATACCATATGTTACAGGGTGGTATGATAGTAGGCAGTGGTACACAAGACTACCCAGAGTCAGGTCGTAGCATTAAGTGTTATATAGAGGGATGTGGCATGATGCATACAGACCTAATTCTAGGCCATAGCACCCAATGGTGTGTGGGGCTATGTAGCGAGCAACAATGCCTGTAGTGGCCTGCCTAGGTAGGAGAAGTGACTCGCATCTCATTGAGGATATGCAGGGAGTGAAAGATGCAGGGACACAAGCAAGACACAAGATGGTACAAGATGTTATAGACGTAATCGGGGGTATCCAGTGGTATACAAGGATAGGTTGCGGCATACAATGGCATGATGAGGAGTGCGGTGGTATTTGGTGGTATGCAATTACACATGATGCGGCGCAGTGAGCTCTTGGAGTGTTGCCTCCAGGGAGACTTATGGAAAGGGACAATAGGTGTACCATTGGACACAACTCACCTAGGATCGATGAGGACATTGTCAAGCATTTAGGGACACCATGTTTAGTGGAAGCAAGGCCTCGAGGGAGTTATCAACATATACAAGGTAGAGAGAGGGTCATCCATAGGATTACTCTTAACCATTCCGGCAGACCCTTGGTCATACTCTTTGGGACATACCAACCCATCATCCTCCAATGTTGCTTACAGTCACAGAGGTTTTTGTTATTGCACTTTGACACTCTCCATTCAGGCAGCAGGGCATGGGGGACTCACCTTAGGCACTTCGATGAGACACCACATGTCATGGGCTAACAAGAGACTCTCTAGTTGAGACACTTGGTAGGTGCATGAGTTGAAAGATACAGACTTAGGGATGACATGGTTGATTATTGAGGTAACATATGTTCAACCCCTAGGCTCACACTTGGTGAGGTTTCCGAGAGGGAGTTACATGATTTTTTCTCAATTGGAAAACTTGAGGCGTCAGGGGAGCATGAGGTGTGGAATAGGGTACTCCTTGTTGGCAGGATGATGCCTAGGCTTTTGGCAGTACTTGAGCACATCATCAGGATCTGGGATAGCAGATCTCGTTGTGTGATTTGGGAGGCATAGATACGCAAATTCCATATACAGAAATTGCGCATATAGGGAAACTGTGCATATACGGAAAATATGTGCATATACGAAAATTGGGCATATACGGAAGATATGCACATATCTTCTGTATATTCCTAACTTTCCTGTATGTGCATATCTTCCGTATATGCATGTCATTTATGTATCTGCATTGTATATGCGCAAATTCAATATACAGAAATTGCGCATATACGGAAACTGTGCATATACGGAAGATATGCACATATACGGAAGATATGCACATGTCTTTCATATATCCCTAACTTTCCTGTAAATGCATATCTTCCGTATATGCATGTCATTCATGTATCTGCATCGCATATGCGCAAATTCCATACACAGAAATTGCGCATATACGAAAGATATGCGCATATCTTTCGTATATGCACAGTTTCCGTATATGCACAGTTTCCATATATGCACAATTTTTGTATATGGAATTTGCGCATCTTCGATGCAGATACATGAACGACGTGCATGTATGGAAGATATGCACATACAGGAAAGTTAGGGATATAAGGAAGACATGCGCATATCTTCCGTATATGCACAGTTTCCGTATATGCGCACATCTTCCGTATATGTACAGTTTCCGTATATGCGCAATTTCTGTATATGAAATTTGCGCATATACGATGCAGATACATAAACGACGTGCATATACGGAAGATATGCCCATACAAGAAAGTTAGAGATATACGGAAGACATGCGCATATCTTCCGTATATGCACAATTTCCGTATATGCGCAATTTCTGTATATTGAATTTGCGCATATACGATGTAGATACATAAACGACGTGCATATACAGAAGATATGCACATACAGGAAAGTTAGGGATATACGGAAGATATGCACATATCTTCCGTATATGCCCAATTTTCGTATATGCGCATATCTTCCATATATGCGCATAATATCCCTATATGCGCAATTTCTGTATAAGGAATTTGTACATATCCTCGTTTTTGTATCTACATCGTATATGCGCAAATTCCATATACAGAAATTTCGCATATATGGAAATTGTGCATATACAGAAGATATGCACATATACGGAAATTGGGCATATACGGAAGATATGCGCATATCTTCCGTATATCCCTAACTTTCCTGTATGTGCATATCTTCTGTATATGCACGTCGTTTATGTATCTGCAACGTATATGCGCAAATTCCATATACAGAAATTGCGCATATACGGAAATTGTGCATATACGAAAGAATATCTTCCGTATATGCACAATTTGCACATATACGGAAATTGTGCATATACGAAAGATATTCTTTCCGGCAACTCGATCACCACCTACCTCCGGCAAGCTCCAGTATTCAATGTATCTGCGACCACTGTCAGACCTACCCCGTCTCCTCCTGTAACCTCCGCTGGCTTCCTCGTCTAGAACCGTTTTTCAAATTTCGTTTTATTTTGAATTTAGTAAAGGCGCTAAAGGAATTGAAAATTGAATTTTGAATTCTAGGTGGTGTCTTGCCGCATGTGGATTAATTTTGAGTTGTGCAATTTTTTTGAAGCTTGGCTTTGCAAGCAGGCTAAGGGTTTGTTGTAGCAGAGAGGGTTTCAGTTTTCCATCCTTGTTTTGATTTTGGCTCATAGAATACTTATAATAAAAGTATAAAAAGTGCCTAATGAAAGTATTACTCAATTATCACATTATGGTAATAAAATATTCCTAACAGATAACTCAAAATGCTCACTATATATTCACCAAATCAGATAACGTAAACACTAAAAATTAAATACCAAGAAAAAACAATGACTTGAGTATGGCTATAATCAAGAGAAACTTCAATGTATAGTTATATGAAAACCACACCAAGAGAAGGTAGAAACCTGCCCTTCCATACACAAACAAAGGTTCATTTCTTTGCTAGTAGAAGAGATGCATATCATTACCTGAATCTGTGTGCCAACTTCATGCATCAATAGCCACAAAGGACTAAAGCATTCACTTCACTTTATTTTAGATTTTGTTTGTTTCAAAACTACTAACCTATAAAATCAATCATATGGAACTGAGCTTCATGCTAATCTTCTATCATGCATTCCTGCATAATGCTTTGAAGCATCATTGGTCTGCATAACATCTTATCTCTGTATCTTTGTTCACGTTGTAATTTCCACTTATGCAGCCCTAATACTTCCATTTTCTGGAAGTAGGGCACTGTAAATTCAATTCCATGATTTCATATCATCCTTTATACTTACACGGTATGTATTCTGGTACCATAAATTTCCATCATCTCAGAAATTCCAAACAACATATATATTGTATTCCTAATTCAGTTGTTTTCATTCCTAATGAAGTTAACCTACGTCATGCTTGCCTCCCAAGAGTTTCCAGGTTACAGAAATTGTGCATATAGGGAATTGCGCATATACGAAAGATATGGGCATATCTTCCGTATATGCGCAATTTCTGTATATGCGCAATTTCTGTATATCGAATTTGCGCATATACGATGCAGATACATAAACCACGTGCATATACAGAAGATATGCGCATATCCCTAACTTTCTTGTATGTGTATATCTTTCGTATATGCACGTCGTTTATGTATCTGCATCATATATGTACAAATTCCATATACAGAAATTGCGCATATATGGAAACTGTGCAGATACAGAAGATGTGCGCATATACGGAAACTGGGCATATACGGAAGATATGCGCATGTCTTCCGTATATCCCTAACCTTCCTATATGTGCATACCTTCTGTATATGCACATCGTTCATGTATTTGCATCGTAGATGCACAAATTCCATATACAGAAATTACGCATATAGGGAAAATGTGCATATACGGAAGATGTGCATATATACGGAAATTGGGCATATATGGAAGATATGCGCATGTCTTCCGTATATCCCTAACTTTCTTGTACGTGCATGTCTTCCGTATATGCACGTCGTTCATGTATCTACATCGTAGATGCGCAAATTCCATATACAGAAATTGCGCATATACGGAAACTGTCCATATACGGAAGATGTGCGCATATACGGAAGACATACGCATATCTTCCATATATGCCCAATTTTCGTATATGCGCAAATCTTCCATATATGTGCACATATGGAAATTTGGCATATATGGAAAATGTGCGCATATACGAAAGATGTGCGCATATACAGTAATTGGGCATATATGGAAGATGTGCGCATGTCTTCCGTATATGCGCACATCTTCCGTATATGCACAGTTTCCGTATATTGGGCATATATGGAAGATGTACGCATGTCTTCCGTATATGCGCATATCTTCCATATATGCTCAATTTCCGTATATTGGGCATATATGGAAGATGTGCGCATGTCTTCCGTATATGCGCATATCTTCCGTATATGCACATATCTTCCATATATGCCCAATTTCCGTATATGCGCACATCTTCCGTATATGCACACATATGGAAATTGGGCATATATGATGTATGCATATATGGAAGATGCGCACATATACAAAAATTGGGCATATATGGAAGATATGCGCATGTCTTCCGTATATGCGCACATCTTCCGTATATGCACAGTTTCATTATATGCGCAATTTCTGTATATGGAATTTGCACATCTGTGATGCATATACATGAACGACATGCATATACAGAAGATATGCACATACAGAAAAGTTAGGGATATACAGAAGACATGTGCATATCTTCCATATATGCCCAGTTTCTGTATATGCCCAATCTTCCGTATATGCGCAATTTCTGTATATGGAATTTTCACATCTGCAATGCAGATACATGAACGATGTGCATATATGGAATATATGCACATACAAGAAAGTTAGAGATATACGGAAGACATGCGCATATCTTCCGTATATGCCCAGTTTCCGTATATGCGCATATCTTCCGTATATGCCCAATCTTCCGTAGATGTGCAATTTCTGTATATGGAATTTGCGCATCTGTGATGCAGATATATGAATGACGTGTATATACGGAAGATATGCACATACAAGAAAGTTAGGGATATATGAAATACATGCGCATATCTTCCGTATATGCGCAATTTTCGTATATGCGCACATCTTCCGTATATGCACAATTTCTGTATATGGAATTTGCGCATCTGCGATGCAGATACATGAATGACGTGCATATACAAAAGATATGCACATATAGGAAAGTTGGGGATATATGGAAGACATGCGCATATCTTCCGTATATGCCTAGTTTCTGTATATATGGGCATATCTTCCGTATATGCCCAATCTTCCGTATATGGAATTTGCACATCTACAATGCAGATACATGAACGACGTGCATATACAGAAGATATGTACATACATGAAAGTTAGGGATATACAGAAGACATGCGCATATCTTCCATATATGCCCAGTTTCCGTATATGCCCAATCTTCGGTAGATGCGCAATTTCTGTATGTGGAATTTGCGCATCTGCGATGCAGATACATGAATGACGTGTATATACGGAAGATATTCACATACAGGAAAGTTAGGGATATACGAAAGACATGTGCATATCTTCCGTATATGCACACATCTTTCGTATATGCACAGTTTCCTTATATGCGCAATTTCTGTATATGGAATTTGTGCATCTGCGATGCAGATACATGAACGACGTGCATATACGGAAGATATGCACATATAGGAAAGTTAGGGATATACGGAAGATATGCGCATATCTTCCGTATATGCCCAGTTTCCGTATATGGGCATATCTTCCGTATATACCCAATCTTCCATATATGCGCAATTTCTGTATATGGAATTCGCATATCTACAATGTAGATACATGAATGACGTGCATATACGGAAGATATGTACATACATGAAAGTTAGGGATATACGGAAGACATGCGCATATCTTCCATATATGCCCAGTTTCCGTATATGCGCATATCTTCCGTATATGCCCAATCTTCCGTAGATGCGCAATTTTTGTATGTGGAATTTGCGCATCTACGATGCAGATAAATGAATGACGTGCATATACAGAAGATATGCACATACAGGAAATTTAGGGATATACGGAAGACATGCGCATATCTTCCGTATATGCGCAATTTCCGTATCTGCGCATATCTTCCGTATATGCACAGTTTCCGTATATGTGCAATTTCTATATATGGAATTTGCACATCTACGATGCAGATACATGAACGACGTGCATATACAGAAGATATGCATGTACAGGAAAGTTAGGGATATACAGAAGACATGCGTATATCTTCCATATATGCCCAATTTCCGTATATGGGCACATCTTCCGTATATGCACAGTTTCCGTATATGCCAATTTCTATATATGGAATTTGTGCATCTATGATGCAGATAGATGAACGACGTGCATGTACGAAAGATATGCACGTACAGAAAAGTTAGGGATATACAGAAGACATGCGCATATCTTCCGTATATGCCCAATTTCCGTATATGCGCACATCTTCCATATATGCACAGTTTCCGTATATGCGCAATTTCTGTATATGGAATTTGCGCATCTACGATGCAGATACATGAACGACGTACATATATGGAAGACATGCACGTACAGGAAAGTTAGGGATATATGGAAGACATGCACGTACAGGAAAGTTAGGGATATACGGAAGACATGTGCATATCTTCCGTATATACACAATTTCTGTATATGCCCACATCTTTCGTATATGTACAGTTTCCGTATATGTGCAATTTCTGTATATCGAATTTGCGCATTTGCGATGCAAATACATGAACGACGTGCATATACGGAAGATATGCACATACAGGAAAGTTAAGGATATACGAAAGGTATGCGCATATCTTCCATATATGCCTAGTTTCCATATATGCGCATATCTTCCGTATATGCCCAATCTTCCGTATATGCACTTTGAGAGAAAGTAGCATCATATTCTTTATGTTATACAAGATTTACAATTGCAGACAAAAGTATATCCCCTAGGTTTTTTGGCTAACCTCGAACAACAAGAAGACAAGGAATCCAATGTTTTCCTTAAAGTAAATAGATTATAGAATGAAGCCTACCTAGAATCCATCACAAGATTCTCTCCTTATTTATCTTAAATGCTCCAAGTCCTGTTTAGATTGCCAAAATTAGAACCTGCACAGTCGGATAACAAAATCCAGGAAACTATAATACCTATGCAGTATTATCTAAATACTGTACTCAATAGATCAACATGGTATTGAAATACATGGAATAACAACATCACATATAGGAAAACAAAGAATTTTTTCATTAATATGAATGGGAGTTACAACCATAAATAGATGTTGATATTCTAGAAGAGCTCCTCCAAGCTGACTTGTCCTTTCCTTGTCACAATGTGTACCTCCATATACAGAAATTGCGCATATACGGAAACTGTGCATATACGGAAGATATGTGCATATCTTCCGTATATGCCCAATTTCCGTATATGCACAATTTCTGTATATGGAATTTGCGCATCTGCGATGAAAATACATGAACGATGTGCATATACGGAAGATATGCACATAGAGGAAAGTTAGAGATATATAGAAGATATGCACATATCTTCCGTATATGCCCAATTTCCGTATATGCGCACATCTTCTGTATATGCACAGTTTCCATATATGCGCAATTTCTATATATAGAATTTGTACATATCTTTGTTTATGTATCTACATCATATACGCGCAAATTTCATATACAGAAATTGCACATATACGGAAATTGTGCATATCTGAAAGATATGCACATATACAGAAATTGGGCATATACGAAAGATATGCGCATATCTTCCGTATATCCCTAACATTCCTGTATGTGCATATCTTCAGTATATGCATGTCATTCATGTATCTGCATCGTAGATGTGCAAATTCCATATACATAAATTGCACATATAGGGAAATTGGGCATATACGGAAAATATGCGCATATCTTCCGTATATCCGTAACTTTCCTGTATGTGCATATCTTCCGTATATGCACGTCGTTCATGTATCTGCATCGTATATGTGTAGATTCCATATACATAATTGCACATATATGGAAATTGTGCATGTACGGAAGATATGCGCATATCTTCCGTATATGCACAGTTTCCGTGTATGCGTAGTTTCTGTATATGGAATCTGCACATCTGCGATGCAGATACATGAATGACGTGCATATAAGGAAGATATGCACATACAGGAAAGTTAGGGATATACGGAAGACATGCGCATATCTTCCGTATATGCCCAATTTCCGTATAGGAGAGTAGGTAAGCAGTAGATCGCTTCTCGTCTGGACAGGTTCTTGCTCTCAGACAATGCTATTTATCTTGGTGGAGAGTTCGCAACCTCCATTTTGCCTCTTTCAGAATCTGATCACTGGTTCATCTCCCTCCATTGGTCGCGTCCTGACAATCTGATCCGCAGACCGTTCCACTTTGAGGCTTTGTAGATGTCTCATCCAGATTTCCAAGGCTTAATCAATTCAATGGAAAAAATTTTCCCCTCCTCCAGGTTCAAAAATGTTCCAATTCCAGCAAACGCTTAAGCACCTCAAAAGTAAGATCAAACGCTGGAATCACACTTCTTTTGGTAATATCTTCCAGGCTTAGGAAACCCTCGAGTTGGAAATGAAGCAATTACAACAGAGGATTATTACTGAAGGCCGCTCAGAGGACCTGTCAAAATAGGAAAAAGTTATTGAAGCGCAACTCACAAAAAGCTCTAAGCAGGGAGAAATGTTATGGAGGCAAAAATCAAGAGTCAGATAGCTTAAAGATGGAGAGAAAAACACTAAATTTTTTCATAGTACCACAATCCAACGGAGAATGAATAGTAACATAACTCATATTCAAAATGAGTAGAGCGTCAAAGTGGAAAAGCACGAAGAAATTGTAAGCGAGCTCTTCAATTACTTCAAGCAAATACATCACGAGCCAATTGCAGATAGATCACAGCTATAGAAAAAATTACTCAAAACATTCATAAACTTATCTCAGAAGAGCATAACCAACTACTTCTCAAGCCTGTGGACTTACAAGAGGTGGAACTAGCAGTTCGACAACTAAAAGCAGGAAAGGCTCTAGGCTCGGATGGATTTACCTCAAACTTTTTTCACAATTTCTGGGATTTGATCAAGATGGAAGTCTGGCAAGTGGTTGAGGAGTCGCGATCCTTAATATGGATGTTTCCGAGGGTGAATGCAACGTTCATAGCTCTGGTTCCCAAGGTGGACATGCCAAGCACACCTGACAAGTAAAGGCCTATCGCACTATGTAACATAATCTATAGGATTATCTCCAAAATCATTGCCTCTAGGCTCAAACTGCTGCTTCCTCTCATCCTCTTGCCTGAGCAATCTGGATATGTCGAAGGTAGGTAGATCACCGATGGTATCATCTTAACTCATGAAATAATTCATTCCCTGAAGATTTCCAAAAAGCCAGGTATGCTCCTCAAACTAGATCTCTCAAAGGCCTTTGATATCCTAAGCTAGATGTATATTAAAAACGTTCTAATTGCTTTTGGATTTGCTACTCCCTGGGTCAGATGGGTCATGAGCCTCATCTCTTCCTCTTTCTTCTCTATTCTAGTCAATAGTATACCCTCATCTCCTTTTCATCCTTCCCGGGGAATTAGGCAGGGAGACCCTCTATCCCTTTTCTTGTTCGTTATGATGGCAGAAGGATTAGGCTGAAGTATTAAATCAGCTCAGCAATCCCTCTGTCTCAAAGGCCTTTCCTTTCATAACGCTCCAGCCTTCACACACCAACAATTCGTTGATGACAAAATGCTTTTTGGGCATCCCTCGGTCCAGGAAGCCCGACTACTCAAATCCCTTCTGTTGGACTTTTCAGAAGCCTCAGGTGCCTCTATCAATAAATCCAAATCTCAGATATTCTTTTTCCATACTCCTTCTTTATCTCAGGCAGCTATAGACCATATTCCAAGATTCTCCATTGCTACCCTCCCATCCAAATATTTAGGTGCTCCTCTGACTGCCTCACCCCTAAAGCACTCCTCTTGGAAAATCCTCTTAGAGAATCTGGAGGCACGACTATCCTCTTGGACTCACAGATCTCTAAATATGGCGAGTCGACTTGTCCTCATAAAGGAAGTACTTCAGGCTATGCCGCTATACCTCTTCTCCATCCTTGCAGCACCCAAATGGGTTCTCAAAGAAATCAAGCTTCTCCAAAGATCTTTTCTCTGGGGTAGTAATGGTCACAAGTGAAAGTGGGCTCTGGTCAAATGGGGCACTGCTTGTATACCAAAGAAAGGCAGTGGTACTGGTTTAAGGGATCCCTCTCAAAGAAATGAGATCATGGGAGCTAGAATCTGGTGGAAATGGCTTACAGAGCCTCTCACCCCTTGGGCCTCTCTGTGGACGGCTAAGTATGCAAGGAATTACCCAGCGGAGGAACTAATAAGAATATCAGAGGTTAGCATGGGTTCCCTTATATGGAACTCGGCCAAGCAGCATATGAATCTCATTCAGCAACACAACTTTTGGGAAGTGAAGAATGGCAACACTGCAAGATTTTGGGAAGATTCATGGCAGCAGATGCCCAAATTAAAGGACCAAATCCCTCTTACTCAACCCCTGGAGCAGGAGATGCAATCTTATGATAAGGTGAAAAACATCTCGAGAAATTCACCAACCCAAGAGTACCGAGAATGGCTCAAGGCAGATCAGATTTTAAGACAAGGCTCGACACAAGTCCAACAAATTCTAGACACAGAATTAACAAAAAGAAGAATTCAGCATTCTAATGAAAAGGACATTCTTCTGTGGGGATATGAAGAAATAGGTACCTATTCTACGAGAGAGGCTTATAATATCATTATCAAAGCACATACAGTGAAAGATCCTCTCTGGAGCATAATCTGGGACCCTTCCATATGGCCAAAAATCTCCACCTTCCTCTGGCTCCTGTGTCATAACAAGATTCTCACGTGGGATAATCTCAGAAAGAGGAACTTTCATGGGCCCTCAATATGCCCTAATTGCAGACAAGAGGAGGAAACCATCAAGCATCTAATGTTGTCTTGTCAGACTTTGCGCAAGCTCTGGGAAAAGGTCGGTTTCCGTTGCCAAAAGGAAGGAAGAACTCATGGAGACACCATTGCCACTGTGCGCAGCTGGGATCATAACCCTTATCAAACCAAGATTTTAAATTTCCTTTGGAAGCTCATTCCAGGATTTCTCATGTGGGCCATATGGAAGGAGAGAAACAACAGAATATTTAAGGATCACTCTATGCAGCTAGAAGATATCTAGAAAATAATCTGCCAAAATATTGAGGAAACCATATCTCTCAAAACCTGGTATCAGGAGGATCTCCCAACTAACCCCCAAGAACAATCCATATGGGCCAATTGGAACTTCCAATGCAAGCAAGAACAACTTATCAAAGGAACAAAGCCTCTAAGGAACCATTTACCTGAGAAATGGTTACCTCCCCCTATGCATATGTACCAGCTAAATTTTGATGGCGCCTCGAAAGGCAACCCGGGAAATTTAGGCTTTGGAGGAATTTTCAGAGATCACAAGGGGGCTCCTCTTTTAACCTTCTTAGGTTCAAAGGGATGGGATACCAATAACTCGGCAGAACTAGAAGGTCTCTGGCAGGGACTAATTCTTACGCAAGATAAAGGTTTCTTCCCGCTCATAATCGAGGGCGATTCCCAGGTCATCATAAATATGGTCACAAAAATCCTGCAAGGATCCTCCTATGGCAAAGTGAGCAACAGTTGGAGAATGGAAAAAAGGCTTGAACTTATTGAATCTTGGATCTCCTCTAACAGAGCGATCACTTTAAAGCATATTCGAAGGGAAGGGAATAAAATTGCGGACTTACTTACTAATATGGGGGTTGATTGTAGGATGGATCTTCATGTTGGATCAATTTCAAGCCTAGCATCTGAATCTCAACTCATGGATTACAACAACCTAGTGAAGAAGGAGAGGGTGGTCGAGGAGAGACAGAAAAGTTCAGTTGAGTAGTGCCCCCATCAGTTGCTTGCAATCGGGTAGAGCAAGAACTCTGATTGCCCACTGGAGATGCCATAGGTCTCGGAACATTTCTGCCTTTGGAAGGCGATGATATCGAAGTTGAAGTTACTAAAGGGAAATATTTGAAAAGATGTCCAATCTTATGAAACCTTCTGCACCTGAAAGGGACCCTTTCATAATTAAGAATTTGTATATGACCGAAATGTCTCCATTGAAGTATAATCTTCTCTTCCAACCCTTCCGTGGTATATAGGTGAACCAGGATACAGTTAGCCAACCCTATGCAGTTGAAGGACATCCACTTTGTTGAGACTGAGAGAGGGTGTTCTTTGCTCTAAGAACCCTATCAAGAGTGGATTGTCTACCTAGGGCCACGTCTGCCCTAGCTAAGATAATACCTTTTGTGATTAATGATGGTCGCCCCCAAGGGATCTTGTTTGATTTAGGAGGGAAGATAAGGACAATCCCAGATGGCTCAGGTGGGAGAGATACTTGAGAGTGGAGGCTATATGGATGAGATAGCCGAGAGGAAGTGGAGGGTTCCGGAGGAGAGGTGATGGATGGACTAGTTACAAAAGGTGGGGTAGTAGAAAAAGTAGTTTTTGGTAGGTCCAAGGGACAAGTGAGGGGAGATGTAGACATGCGAGCAATGGATGCAAATGCAACATGTAATTTCTATACAGTACAAGATAAAAAAATGAAGGAGCAAAGAGGAGAAAGAGTACCTGAGGAAAGAGTGGTTGTAGCAATAGCTTAAGATCTTGTCATGGAAGGAGAGGGTGGTCGAGGAGAGACAGAAAAGGTCGGTTGAGTAGTGCCCCCATCAGTTGCCTGCGATCGGGTAGAGCAAGGAGTCTAATTGCCCACTGGAGATGCCATAGGTCTCGAAACATTTGTACCTTTGGAAGGTGATGATGTCGAAGTTGAAGTTACTAAAGGGAAATATTTGAAAAGATGTCCAACCTTATGAAACCTTCTGTACCTGAAAGGGACCCTTTCATAATCAAGGATTTGTATACGGGTGAAATGTCTCCATTGAAGTATAATCTTCTCTTCCAGCCCTTCCGTGGTATATAGGTGAACCAGGATACAAGGAAGTGATTTATTGCCTTAAGTGGTATTGGGCTTATCATGGTCCAAGTAAGTTCCCAGGGAATTACCAATGCGAGTAAATATATCGTTCGACGGCAAGTGTAGTGGAAGACCAGGTAGGCAAACCCAAATCAGCCCAGCACCTAATTGTTTTTGCTCTGGATCGAAAACAGGGCTCCATCTATTAAGAAGCACTTGAGCCAATTTGATGTGCCAATAATAGGACAAAATCCATTCGTTGTACTCCTCCCTGTGAAAACTGAGAGTGAACCATCTTCACGCCAAAGTGGTGATAGCCGGAAGTTCGTTAAGAAAATTTCCCCAAATCTCCATAACCTAGAGATGAAGGCGCGCAGCAGGATATGTTTTTCCCCTAACACGACCCAAAAGAACCCTATTTGTTGTGTCCACCACTTCACCCACATTGACACCTTCTCCAAAACAGAGAGAGAGGTCCTTGTGAGATGTCTTGGCACACTTGTTCTTCTTCGCCTTGTTGGATTGGGGAGTCATCAGATGGTTCCGAAAGGGATCTCATGAATCTTGTATGTCTGCCTGTGAGGTGAGGGTACAATTCTGAGGATTGACGGTCAAAATGTCAAAACAACGGGATGGGATAGAAGACCACCCCGGATCGGAGTAGGGTTAGGGAGGGTAGATGAGATCAGAGAATGGGCTGGTAATCCACTAGTAGGAATAAACCCTAATGAAGAGGGAGGGACAAACAAGGAAGGTTGTTGGGAGGTATCAGGTGAAGGGAGGTCGGAATATGCGGGGGGGGCTATTCAGGAGACCAAATGATTGAGGGTGTCAGCCTTCAGGTCAAAGAGGTGGGCAGTCGAGACCTGGAGAGGCAATGGAGAGAGTAGTGAATGATTTGCAGGGAATTAAGGGGCCAGGATCTGCAAGGACAGATGGCGATCCTATCCACGATGGTGGAGGTGCGCATGGTGGTCCATAGTCCGACACTTCTAGTGTTGCATGAGGGTGTGACCAAATAGGTTCATAGGGATTCGGGTCAACCGAATAATCAAAAAAACCAATCTCCATTCTGACAAGCTATAGACATAAACTGTATCAGGGGTAAGGGTGTGGGGATGAGGTCGGCAGCAATCCACAAACCTTCACGGTGATAGTGCCACGCTGCAGGTTGAAGACAAGAGCTACAGTAGTGATTGCAATGCAAAATTGTAGCCCTTACCTAATCCATGCAGAGCTTCAAAGTGGAGCTCCATCTTCCTATGCATCATCACATTAGATTGTATATTTAAATGTACTTTGTAGTACAATACATCATCTGTGAATAATGAGAAGTGGAAAGTTACACTTTTTTGCTTCAGTTCTTCAAATGTACGTAGTCAATAAATTCCATTAACTATTCTCTTATCTAGACAATAGACTACGTGTTTCAACTTCCCGTTGATTGATGTGCCATTCAAAATATCAGTAAATTGTGTGTTTTTTTTATAGGTAAAGTGAGTCGTGACCAATGGCTTGAGTAGCCATGACCCAAGGGCATTTAAGTTGTCAAAATCACCCGATGGTCGAGCTCAGCTTAGGCCACACTAGCCTTTAGCGTGACAAGATTTCTACCTACAAAGTTTTCAATGAGTGACATTTTCACCATGAAGTATCTTAACAGAACACATTATCACGGTCTACTTTATATGCCCATAAAATTAATTTTTAATTTTTTAATAATCATTTGTTTATTTAAATTTTAAGTATAATATTTATTAATTCATCATTAACATAAAAAAATAATATGTAAAAAATAAGGGGAAATTTTTCTAATAATAAACCATATGAAATTTCCACATATCATATAACTTAAAAAGTGCTTTAAATGTTTTAGGGTGAAAGTGCTTTAAATGCTTTAGGGTGAGCGGCATGATATGCCAGAAATTTAAAATTTATCATATGAAAAAAATTTAATTAATTATACATATTTAAAAATAGAGTTTTGTAAAGTAAAATTTTATTATGAAATAAATAGTATAAATTTAATTTAAATATTTTAAATTGTAATAATAGATTATAACTTAAAATATATTTTATTTTATAATTAAATTAATTAATTAAAAATACCTAATAAACCTATATAGTATAAACATAAATTAATAGTATTTTAACTAACTAAAATATTAAAAATAAAATGTGTTTTTCTTTTTTAAAGTCCCTTTCAATACATTATATATCATAAAAAGCTAAACTATAAGATATAATATATTATCTTATATTATAATAGTGGAGAAGGATAAATAGTGCAGTCAGGTAATTAACGATAAGATACTTCCTTAATTTTGTAAAAGCTTAATTCTTAAAAAAAATTGAAATTTCTGTAACATAGACTTAATTAGATTGGAGGGAATGGAATGGAAAGGAGCGTGGGATGACACGATCGTCCTTGTTGTGCCCTACATCTAACACGTCGGTGAAAATTTATTTTTAAACACAGTTGCGAGAAAACAACAGGACTTAGACGTTGCTGAAGAAACATAAGTGGAAATGGATGGATGATTTCTTTTAGAAGAAAGGAAACATAAGTATAATCAAGCAGGCACGAAACATTGTTATTGAGAAAATCAATTTAAGAATGGGGAACATCAAAATCAATTTTTCGTCCTGGAAAGCTATACAGAGCTTATTCTCACGCGAAAGAAAAACCCATGCTATTATTTCGGTTAAGAGAATTGAATGTTGTTAAGAGTATTGTGATAAACAAGAGGAGCGAAAACATTCACAAGTATTCACATCAAGCTAGCTATGAAATTCCAGTGTTGAAAATTCAATCCACGCTCCTCATGAATGTCTTCAATCCCACGACCTGGCTCCACTTTGGCTGCTGCAGTGAGCTGCCGGGACTCGAATCTGGGTTGTCTCCTAATTTACCAGCCTTTGAAAAAAAATCTTCCTCTTTTTTCCCCGTGTAGTTTCTCAATCTCAGCCATCACAGACTGCAGCTCTTGCACTACTGCGACTTCACTCTCACCTGCCCAACGCAGGTCACTTTGGGCGATGACAGTTCCTCACTTTCATACTCCGAAATCTTGTTCCTCCCTTCCGAGCGCATGTTCCTCTACTTCGCAATCATAGGACTCAATTTCCCTCTATTGGCGCCGCTCCTCAGTCTATTGGCCGGGTTGTCGCTTCGGCCCAGGCGGAGAATCGGCTTCGGAAGTAAATTCATATGAGTCCTCGACTGAAAACACACAAAAATCTTACTCCCAGCGTGATGTCCATTGTTGTTACTGCTGCTGCTACTGGAAAAGGGCCTTGCAGAGCCATGGGCATTTTCATTGTCATCCTCCAAACCCATTGTCAGAAAATTCAAAACCAAAACCTGAATATAAATAGTTCCAACACCGCTATTCTTCAAAGACCTGTCTTACTTATTGCGAGTTACAGGGATGTCATAAATCACAATAATAATATTGCATAGAAATAACCATAGAAACAATTTCTATTGTTTCAAAAAAAATTACGCGGGACTACAAAGTTTTTAATTCAAAAATCTCAAGCGGGCTTGAAATCTAAGTTTAAAACGTTGTACCAGAGGTGACATTGAATAATGGTAGGTGACATTGAATGGTGGAGCTGCGGAGTTGAGCTGTCAACCCTACCAGGGCAGTTCCTATTTCAGGGCAACGAAATTACAAATTCAAAATTCAAATTTGATTTCCTTTAGCGCCTTTGCTAAATTCAAAATAAAACGGAATTGGGAAAACGGTGGTAGACGAGGAAGCCAACGAAGGTTGCAGGAGGAGACGGGACAGGTCTGACAGTGGTCGCAGATACATTGAATACTGGAGGTTGCGGGACGTAGGGTGATCGGGTTGCCG
>APFE031410750.1:15103-37223 GCA_000404065.3 Pinus taeda | reverse complement strand
TTCCTTATTGGATTTATCTACAAGAATATATGGATGTGAGCTTAGAGAATGGCTTAAATTCTCATGAAGTGGAAATATATGGATGTGAGCTTAGAAGAATATGATGTGAGCTTAGAGAATGGTTTAAATTCTCATGAAGTGGATAAACGCCGTCAAATATATGGATGGAATGAGCTCCAGAAGAAAAATGGTACACCTTTGTGGAAGCTGGTAGTGGAGCAATTTGATGATACAGTTGTTAAGATACTTCTGCTGGCAGCTGGCATTTCATTTCTTCTCGCCTACTTTCATGATAGTGTGTCTGTTGAGGAGGGTATAACAGCCTATGTAGAGCCCCAGGTGATTCTCCTAATTCTCATCCTTAATGTCATTGTTGGAGTATGGCAGGAGAATAATTCTGAGAAGGCTTTGGAAGCTCTCAAAGAAATGTTGAGATTTTTTGTTTTATATAAAATAGGCAAAAATCTCAGTAGGTGACAACAAAGGAATTTGTTGCTAGATTAGCTCCAGGTTGTTGGGAGGGAGTTAATGCATCCTAAATTTGATGTGAGAGGATTTATGAGGCAGTTAGATTCTCCTAGCTATAAAACAGGTATCCATACGGATTGTTTTTGGTGTGAGAGTTTGTGAGGAAATAGATTATTTTGTAATCTCCTGTTTGATTAATAAAGAATTGCCGATGCCTATGTTTGGTGGACGTAGCCCAGATTGGCTGGGTGAACCATGTTAATTGTTGTGTCTCCTGTGCTTGATTATATTTGTTGTGTATATATTTGTGTATCTGGCTGTGCACTATTATATTAACAATTGGTATCAGAGCAAGGTTGGAGGAGTGCGCAGCAGAGGAGTGACGGGCCGGTGGAACTGCGCTGTGGATGTGGAGGCTCCGACTTGGATTGAGGTTTTTTGATTAGTTTGCAGAGTTCGAAATGTGGCTGTGTATGTGTATGTCGTGGACCTGCGCGCTATGCCCATGCTAAGTGATTGAATGGCGTGGATCTGCTATGGAGACTGTTGGCGCATTAACTCATATTACAATGAAGCTGTGTATGATTGTGTGTGGAGGTCGTTTACCACTGCTGTGTGGAAGACCATCAGACCAGACCTGCGTAATGGTAGTTGAATATTGTTGTGCGTAGAGATCGTTTACCAGCTGCGTGGAGATTGCTAGCCGAGTTGAATTGTTGTGCAAAAACAAACCGGTTTGCGTACTGGAGGTGGAGCGCAAAGGCGTGGAGGTGCTGGTGCGTGTTGGACTGTTGTCCAACCTGCGTGGAGGCATTGCTGTGGCATTGGAGCAGGGAGGTGTTACCTGGTGTTGCTGGTGCATGGCAGCCATATGGACGTCGGTCGAAGCGTAATTGGATTCATCCAACAGAAGGCCGCAAGACCAACCCAATCTCAGCGCTCAACATCAATCCACGAGACAGGAGGAAGTGTATATTCATGCACTACATGTCAAAATGTTATCGCAACAATGGTGTATATCGAGGCCATGGTGTTTTTTTGAAGACCATGAACTATATTTGGCTAGCTTTATTTAAATGAGACCATGTATTTATGTGCCTGTTCCACAGTTTGAAGAATGGCTCGTTGAGAGACGATAATTTTTTGAAGTGTATGTTTTTTTTTGTGGCGCGGAATTTGCACAGTAAAAGAATTTTTTTTTTTAAAGCAAAGGCTAAAAGGCATAGGTAGTTTTTTTTATTAATTGCTGGTATTTAAAAGTTGGATTTTGGAGATTATTGTGTTTTTTGGTTGATACAAAATGGCAAAAACTCAGAGTTCCCGGTTTGAAATTGAGAAGTTTAATGGCAAAAATAATTTCGAGATTTGGAAGGTGAAGATGCATGACCTTCTTGTCCAACAAGGCATGGCAAAGGCGTTGATGGGTAAAACCAAACAACCTTACAACATCACAGATGATGAGTGGGACGAGATGGATGAAAGAGCAGTTAGTGATATTCGACTGTGTCTGGCTGATGATGTCCTCTTTAATATCGTGTCGGAGACAACAACTACTGGTTTGTGGACGAAACTGGAGAAACTATACATGACCAAATCCTTAACCAATAGGATTCTCCTGAAGCGACAGTTGTACAGTTTGCGAATGAAGGAAGGTACATCAATTGTTGATCATCTAACTGCTTTTAATACTCTTCTTATGCAATTACAAAGTATATAAGTAAAAATTCAATCCGAGGATAAAACTATTACTTTATTGTGCTCGTTGCCCGAGTCATGGGATCATTTTGTTACTTCTATAAGTCTTAGTTCATCAGAAACTATTGAGTTTGATGATGTAGTTGCATCCTTATTATTGGAAGAAACAAGGAGAAGGTCGCATTCATAAACCTCTACATCAGAAGCTATGATGGTTAGAGGTTGTTCGAAAGAAAGACGCTCCAGGAGGCCAAGCGACTCACGTTCAAAGTCGAAAGGGAAGAAGAGTAAGGTAAAGTGTTATTTTGTGGAAAATTAGGGCATTTAAAGAAGGACTGCTAGAAGCGACAGCAACAAACTTCTAAAGTAGATTCTTCGACAGTGAAGAAGGAGGCAAATACGACAAATACAGCTTCGACATCTGGTTCAGGTATGAGTGATGAAGTATTATCAGTTAATGTGTCAAATCATGATCAACATTGGTTGTTAGATTCTGGTGCATCAAACCACATGTGTATCCATAAAGAATGGTTTAAGACATATAAATCAATTAATGATAGAGTTGTGTACATGGGTAATGATGTAACATGTAATATTGTGGGGATTGGGAGCATACAACTACAAATGTTTGATGGGACAACTAAAATATTAACTGATGTGAGACATGTACCAGATTTAAGAAAAAAATTGATTTCATTAGGAACACTTGATTCAAATGGATATAAAACTGTAATTCAAGGTGGAGTAATGAAAATTTACAAAGGTATTTTACTAGTTATGAAAGCTAAGAAGGTAGGAATCTATTTCAGTTAGAAGGAAGTACAGGATCAAATTATGTGTCTACGGTGTCTAAACATGACAGTAATTCCATTCACTTATGGCATCAAAGATTGGGGCATATGAGTGAAAGAGGGTTGAAAATTTTGGCTGATCGAAAGTTACTTCCAAATATAAAGTCTGGAAAGTTAGATTTCTGTAAGCATTGTCTGTTTGGAAAACAAAGTAAACAAAAGTTTAAAACAGGCAAACATACTAGTAAAGAAATACTTGATTATATCCATTCAGATGTCTGGGGTCCAGCCCCTACAACCTCATATGGTGGTTCGTCATATTTTGTATCATTTATTGATGACTTTTCTAGGAAAGTGTGGGTCTACATGTTGAAAAGGAAGTATGATGTTTTTTCAGTTTTCAAGCAGTTTAGAGCATTGGTAGAAAACAACACTGGTAGAACAATAAAATGTTTAAGAACTGACAATGGTGGTGAGTTTACTTCCAAGGAGTTTGACAGCTATTGCAAGGATGCAGGGATCGAGAGGCATAAGACCACGGTTTATACTCCTCAGCAGAATGGAGTTGCTGAATGCATGAACAAGACTCTTCTCGAGAGAGCAAGGAGTATGCTGAGTAATGCCGGGTTGTAGAAGGAGTTGTGGACGGAAGCAGTGGCAACAGCTTGTTATGTGATAAACCGATCTCCATCGACGACGATAGACTGCAAGATTTCGCAAGAGGTATGGAAAGGACACCCTTGTGACTATTCTAAACTCAGAGTGTTTGGTTGTGATGCATATGCTCTAGTGCCTAAACATCAGCGAACTAAGTTAGATCCAAAGTCTAAAAGGTATATCTTTGTTGGGTATGGTGTTGGAACAAAGGGATATAGATTGTGGGATCCTACTACCCGCAAAATCATCATCAACAGAGATGTAAAGTTTAATGAATCATCTCTTGTACAGTTAGATGTAGATAGTAGATTGAAACAGGATGATGTATCTGACTTTCAGCACATTCAGTTTGATAGCATTTCTAATGATAGTCATGATGACCATGGTTCATATACTAGTCATGAACAGATTTCAGAATCAGAACATGAACAGGGTTCAGGTATAGATCATGAACAGATCTCAGATACTGATTATCAAGAAGTTCCTACAGATGGTAGTCAGCCAATCGAGGAAGCGCTAGAAACATCCTTAAGGAGGTCGACAAGAATCAAACGACCACCGAGAAGGTATGATGATTATGTTACTTCAGTTGCATTTACTGCTAATGATGATGAACATCTGTGCTATCAAGAAGCAATAAAAGGTTCGAAAAGTGACAAGTGGAAAGCAGCCATGAAGGACGAAATGATGGCCTTAGGTAAGAACGACACATGGGATCTGGTTGAGCTTCCGAAAGACAGGAAAACTGTGGGGTGTAAATGGGTTTTTAAGCTGAAACGGGGTGTGAATGATACGGAAGACAGGTATAAAGTGTAGCTGGTTGCAAAAGGCTTTTCTCAAAAAGTCGGTATGACTTTCATGAGATTTTTTCACCAGTGGTTAAAATTGTTTCAATTAGAATTGTGTTAGCATTAGTGGCTTTGCTTGATTTAGAGTTGCAGCAATTAGATGTTAAGACTGCATTTCTACATGGAGACTTAGATGAGGAAATTTATATGGAACAATCGGAAGGGTTTGTTCAGCATCGCAATAAGAAATTTGTCTGCAGGCTCAAGAAGTCATTATATGGCCTGAAGCAGTCGCCTCGGCAGTGGTGTAAGAAGTTTGATTCTTTCATGTTGAGTCAGAAATATGTTAGAAGTGAATATGATCATTGTGTTTATTTTAAACAGTTGAATAATGGCATATTCATTATCTTGGTATTGTGTGTTGACGATATGCTTTTAGCAAGCAAAAGCATAGAAGAAATCAACAGGTTGAAGGCTCAGATGGCAAGGACATTTGATATGAAAGATCTAAGAGCAGCAAGACAGATTTTGGGCATGGAGATTTTCATAGACAGGAGCAATGGTAAGCTATGGCTATCACAACAGAAGTATATTGAGAAAATACTTTTGAAATTTGGTATGAATAATGTGAAGCCTGTGTCACTCCCTTTAGCTTCCCATTTTAAGCTTTCTTCGAGTTTATGTCCTAATACAGATGAAGAAAAGGATTAAATGTCTCGAATTCCATATGCCAATGTAGTAGGGTGTTTAATTTATGCGATGGTTTGTACTCGACCAGAGATTTCACATGCAGTTGGGGTTGTCAGCAGGTATATGGCAAATCCGGGTAAAGAACACTGGTCAGCAGTGAAATGGGTGCTTCGGTATTTGAGAGGCACAAGTAGTTATTGTATCACTTACAATAAGAGTAGTGAATTTGTTTGTGGATTTGTTGATTCCGATTTTGCAGGTGATTTGGATAAGAGAAGGTCAACTTTAGGGTACGTTTTTACTCTTGCAGGTGAAGCTATCAGCTAGATATCAAAGCTACAGAACGTTGTTGCTTTATCCACTACTGAAGCAGAATACATTGCTACTTCTCATGCTTGCAAAGAAGCGATTTGGTTGAAAGGTTTGTTTGGTGAATTTGGTAGGTTGCAGGACAACATCAAGTTATTTTGTGACAGTCAAAGTGCAATACATTTGGCTAAGAATCCGGCCTATCATAGTAAATCAAAGCATATACCGATCAAGTACCATTTTGTAAGACAGGTTATCACTGAAATGGGAGTCTCTCTTGAAAAGTTGCATACAAAGGAGAATTGTGCAAACATGTTCACGAAACCAGTTTTGTTAGAGAAGCTATGATGGTGTTTGGCTTCTCTTGGCTTGCAGAAAAGATAAAGTAATAAAGAAACAGGGCATCATGCTAATTGTTGTCAAGGTGGAGATGGTTGAGATTTTCTATTTTATATAAAATAGGCAAAAATCTCAGTAGGTGACAACAATAGGAATTTGTTGCTAGATTAGCTCCAGGTTGTTGGGAGGGAGTTAATGCATCCTAAATTTGATGTGAGAGGATTTATGAGGTAGTTAGATTCTCCTAGCTATAAAACAGGTATCCATACAGATTGTTTTTTGGTGTGAGAGTTTGTGAGGAAATAGATTATTTTGTAATCTCCTATTTGATTAATAAAGAATTGTCGATGCCTATGTTTGGTGGACGTAGCCCAGATTGGTTGGGTGAACCACGTTAATTGTTGTGTCTCCTGTGCTTGATTATATTTGCTGTGTATATATTTGTTTATCTGGCTGTGCACTGTAATATTAACAAGAAATGCAATCCGATCATGCAAAGGTGTTGAGAGATGGACATTATGTTCCAGATCTTCCCTCCAGAGAACTTGTTCCAGGAGATATAGTGGAATTGAAGGTGGGAGACAAGGTTCCTGCAGACATGAGAATTGTGTCCCTCAAGGCATCCACCTTTATAATGGAGCAGAGCTCCCTGACTGGAGAGAGCATGCCTGTGGTCAAAAGAACATATCCAATCACCCTGTGTGACTGTGAGTTGCAGTGAAAAGAATGTATGGTGTTTGCAGGAACTACAGTTACCAATGACTGCTGCACATGCATTGTTGTGAGCACTGGCATGTTTACAGAAATAAGTAAAATTCAGTCACAAATTCAGGAAGCTTGAATGGAATGTCATGATACCCCTTTGAAAAGAAAGTTAGATGAATTTGGTGAAACACTGACAACAGTGATTGGTGCCATTTGTATTCTTGTCTGGATCATGAACTACAAAAATTTTCTCTCATGGGAAGTCATAGATGGGTGGCCAAAAAATATCAGGTTTTCCTTTGAGAAGTGTACGTACTACTTCAAGATTGCTGTAGCTCTGGGAGTTGCTGCTATACCAGAGGGATTGCCTGCTGTGATTACTACATGCTTGTCTCTTGGCACTCGTAAGATGGCACAGAAGAATGCTATTGTGTGGAAGCTACCTAGCGTGGAGACTTTGGGTTGCACCACAGTAATTTGCTCTGATAAGACAGGCACTCTTACAACTAATCAGATGTCTGTCAGTGAATTTATAGCCATAGGGCACAGTTCTGGTTCACTTAGAGAGTTTACTGTTGAAGGGACAACCTTCAACAACATATAATCCTGAGGATGGAAAAATATTGGATTGGCCTGCACATAATATGGGGACAAATTTAGAAACTCTGGCAGAAATTGCTGCAGTTTGCAATGATGCAGGGATATCTTGTCAAGGTCACCAGTTTCATGCTACTGGTATTCCGACTGAGGCAGCCTTGAAGGTTAGTAATTGCTTAGATAATTGATTTGTTTGATTTGTTTACTAGTTTTCATGTTTTGTTTTACCATGTGAAAATGTCCAGCAATTTGGAAATACTTAGACTATAGCGGTGCAGAGGAATAATGAACCGAATGAAATCTCCACTTTGAAAAACAAAGTATGGAAAGGCAACAAAAACCATCCTAAGGAATAATATATGACACATTTTTCCAATCAAGATAAAGAAGTCTGATTTCAATAGGTGATTCGTGATTTGATCTTCCATTTGTTGCTCTAGTAACCTCGCCATTTGTTTCTGGGTTCTCGTGTGAAGGTATTGGTTGAAAAAATGGGAGTTCCAGATCCAATAGCAGGTGATACAAGAGCCATTCTCAACAGTGGCACAGTGAAATTGGGTGACTGATTCTGCCCATAATCTGCTTAAAACATGTGATTTAGAATTTAAAAATCTTATCTTTTTGCAGCAAAGCATTGTATAATCGTGATTGGTTGGTTTTGTATAGGTAATTGTGATTGGTTGGCTTTATTGGAGTTTGATCCATGGGTGTTATTGTCAAGGAACCAATGGGACAAAATCGTCTGCTAGTGAAGGTTCTTTTGTTTTTCTCGGTTTTCAATTGTGTGCTTTCCATGGTTTATTTGATAATTACCATGATAATGTTACATCATCTAAGATTGCTTTAACTTACTTTGCCTTGTTTCTATTTGAAAATTATCTTGATAATGTTACATCATCCCAGATTGCTCCTTAAAGGATAGCTTTTAAACTACGGTTGGAAAAGTTCTAAAATGGCATATTTTTCCATACTTTGCCTTGTATCTATTTGCATCATGATAATGTCATATCCAAGATGCTTTGTTAAATGAATTGAAAAAGCCTAATATTGTATATTCTTTTATATTTTAACTTGTATGTTTTTTCAATACATTAAGATAATGTCATATTAAAGATATAAGATAATAGTATTTTCAAAATATTTATTATATTAGTGTAATTCTATGTAATTAATTATATATATATATATATATATATATATATATATATATATTTTAGAAAATAATTATAGAAATATTGATAAAAAATATTAATGATATAGATATGGAAATCTATACTCAAAAGAAGATATGTAACTTAATTTCTAGTTCCTTAAATGTAATTAAGATCATGGATACAAATGACTTGCTACTTTGTATTGACTTTCTTAACACATTTTTTGCTAAGAAAAAAGTCAGACCAACTTTGTTTGGCAATATTAAAGTTTAGCTATTTTTGCAGGGTGCCATGGAAAATTTATTTGAAAGGAGTGCTTTTCAACAACTTGCAGATGGATCAATTGTTGAATTAGATGATGCATCAAGGGAATTACTCTTGAGGAAGTTTCATCAAATGAGTTCAAAGGATTTGCGTTGTTTGGGATTGGCATACAAGGAAGATTTGGGAGATTTCAATGATTATGATGGAGAGAAACATCCTGCTCATATGAAATTGTTGGACCCAAGCAATTACTCTGATATAGAAAACAACCTTATCTTTGTTGGTCTTGTTGGATTAAGAGTAAGTTTTGGCATTTTTAAAGATTATTGTGCCTACATGTTTTTCTTGAATCTCTTATCTTTGATCTAATATGATGCTTGAAATATGGCCCATTGTGATCCTTTTTATATTTTTTCCTCCCTACTTTTTCCCCTAGGTTTGTGGTAGGATACCTTCTTTTCTCAATGCATTGTATTCTTTTCTAATGAACATACTAACATGACCAACTTCAATCAATAGGATCCTCCTTATAAAGAAGTTCGCAAGGCCATTGAGGATTGTGGAGATGCAGGTATTCGAGTAATGGTGATCACTGGTGATAGCAAGTCCACAGTAGAAGCCATATGTTAGGAAATAGGTGTGTTCTATCAAGGAGAGGATCTCAGTGGTAAAAGTTTTACTGGAAAAGAGTTCATGGCACTCCCTTTGGATAAGCGTGTTGAAATCTTGGCAAAACCGGGTGGTCGGGTTTTCTCTCGAGCAGAACCAAAGCATAAGAAGGATATAGTTTGGATGCTCAAAGAAATTGGTGAAGTTGTGGCAATGGCTGGAGATGGTGTCAATGATGCCCCTACTTTGAAGATTGCAGACATCGGAATAGCCATGGGAATTGTTGGGACAGAGGTATGCTTTCAATTTCTTCCACAAGATTTTCGATTTACTTCTTTTGTTTCTTTCATTCCCCACTGATTTCTTAGGAGCTTGCATTGACATGAAATTATAAGTTATGTTTAGAAGGTGTATTTTATAATTTCTAATAAGGTTAGTGTCTATTGCATGTGGCCTAAAGGAAGAATTAAAAAAGATGCACGTTATATTTCGCTGGGAGTATTAGGTTCTAACTTGTCATTTTGTTTTCATCATTAGTATTCACTGCATTTATTATGCCTTTCAAAATATAAACATTTAGTATAAAATTTAAATCTCAGTTGCTCATCTTAGTGTTTTCTTATCATGTTTTACCTTAAAACAACTCAAAATTTCATTTGGGCATAATATTAGGAAAAAAATACTTAAGCCTCTAGGTTATTTTGAATTAATCCATGTTAAGCCTCTAGGTTATTCGTAGATGGTTTAATACCCATATTAGATTTTTGTACACAATTCAATGTGTGTGATATCATAGAAATATCACATTAATAAATTAATCCATTTCCAAAAGCTACTAAAATAAAAAATTAGGGAATGAATGTTTTGTTACTTTTATAATTTTATCTTTTCGATTTAAATTGAAAATTATAACAATTTAATGAAATATCATTTTGCAATTTCATTACTATGTAAGGAATTTGAGGTTTGTACATTGTGTACACATTTCTTTGTGTGTTTTAGGTTGCCAAGGAAGCATCAGATATGATATTAGCCAATGTTTTTGCTATTGAAGAAGGTCGTTCCATCTACAACAACATGAAATCTTTCATAAGGTATCCATTTCTACATCTAGATACAAATATAAGATCTTTTTATCGAGTTCCTTTTCTTGCAAGTCTAGTATACTCCTTTTTTCTACTCTTATGTTCTGGAATTCATTATAGGTACATGATATCATCTAATATGGGGGAGGTGGCTTCCATATTTATAACCGCTATGTTAGGCATGCCTAAAGGCTTGATACCTGTGCAACTTTTACGTGTGAATTTAGTCATGGATGGTCCTCCAACAACAGCTCTTGGGTTTAATCATGCTGACGAAGATATAATGCAAAAACCACCTTGTAAAAGAAATGATGCCCTGATTAGTGAGTGGGTGTTTTTCCATTACATGGTATTCATCCTTTTATACATTTGGTTTTTTTCTTCTTCTTTTTTTCTCTTAAAATCTCAAAATTCTGCCTTTTTTTCTTCTTTAATCATCATCTTTATTTTTTTTCCCTCTCTTTTAACTGCAGTTTAGTGTTTTATATGTTGGAATTGCAACAGTAGGTGTTTTTTCTCTATGGTACACACATGATTCATTTTTAGGGATAAAATTCTCTACGGATGGCCACACATTGGTAACCTTTTCACAAATCAAGTCTTGGGGAGAGTGCCCATCTTGGGAGGGTTTCAAGGTTTCACCATTTTCCATCAGTGGGAAAACTCTCTCGTTTTCCAATCCTTGAGATTATTTTTCAACTGGAAAAGTAAAAGCTACAACCCTTTCCCTCTCCGTATTGGTGTCCATTGAAATGTTCAACACATTAAATTCTCTATCAGAGGATAATAGTTTGCTCACTATCCGACCTTGGACTAATCCTTGGCTATTGGTGGCAATGTCTATTTCATTTGGACTTCACTTTCTGATCCTTTATGTTCCATTTCTGGCCAATATCTTTGGCATTGTACCCTTGACTTTAAGTGAATGGTGTTTAGTTATAGTAGTTTCATTTCCAATGATTCTAATAGATGAAGTGTTGAAACTAGTTCATAGGAGAATGCATAAAGGACATCAAAAATACAAACTTGTTTAAACTACTTGGTCATATTAGTGTAAAATATATATATATATTCAACCATACTTATTACATAAAGTGTGGATCGACATGTACATATTTTTTTATCGAGACTATTTGGGTGGATGAATGTATCAAGGGAATTATGTATCTACAGATAGCATACATGCCATATAGTAAAAAAAATTGTATGTTTGGAATAGTTTTAACTACCTCTATATTTTATAAATAAATGGAGAATTAGAGAAATGTAGTGTTGTTTTGTCCATTTGAGATTTCAAAATATACTTTAGAAACTTGTATTGCCTTAAAATTATGGTTGAAAAGTTATATGAATGCAAGATTTGTATCTATGGTAACTCCAAATATTTTCTCTTAACTCGTTAAACTTAGAAGCATGTTATTGACTTTTGAAATTTGAATATGACAAGTTTTCTTATACCATAATTAGGAGAGGGTGTGGCTCAAGTTAGGTTTCCTGTCATAACTCGAAACTTGAAACAAGTAAATTTTAACATGTTTTTGTTCGATGTGAATATTATAACAAATGAGTATCCCGTGTTTTCATGATTCAAGTATTTTATGCTTATAAATTTATGAATTTATTTTTTAATTTAAGTGACCTATTATGGGTAGAAAGTGTTAGACAGGTCATTAATTTCTTTACTCTAACAATATCAAAATATTTAAACGTTATTGATCTTTTAATTTAAGGTTTCTTGCATTATATTGATAGACGTGCTTTGAATGGAATACACATATTTTTCAAATTTAACAACAAAATATTGATTTAAGGGTTATTTTAAATGTATGAAGTTGGAGAAGGAAATCAAGAGTTACAAGATAAGATACATGTATAAATTGGAACAATGGAAGGCGCTTTGAGTTAATTTCACTCTTTAGTCACGTAAACTAAATTATTCGAGAACGTGTGTAGAGAGAAAAACATTATGTAATATTATATTGTAAGAGGAAATTTATGAATTTGGTTCCAATTTATATAAGTTATGTACAATAATATTAAAGTTCTTTTATCGTAAAAAATGAGAATTACTATAATTGGTTAGGAAAATTAGATAAATAAACTAGTTGGTTGATAGCTGGGAGAAGTTATTCACTCTAACTGAAGTTAGACCCAATGCTTTGTGAATCTTCCTTGGATATTCTAGCCACATTTTCTTACTACTTGTCATTGTGTTGTAGTCACTTGGTACATACCAAACATCACTTTTTGCTCTTATTTTAGTGATGACATCACAAAAGTTGTGTGAGCAACTTAAAATGACAGGAACATGCCATAAGATTATTTGGATGATTGTAAGTCATGGGAACTTGAATGGAAACATGGCCATTTTCACCTAGGAAATTTATCATTATATTCATATTGTCCCTTAGTTTGCAACCATTCTTACAAAAATGGTTTAGCTTATAATTGATTCCTAAATCAATGATTAACTTATACTCTTCTTTACATGTAAAATTCTTATCTACATGAGGATTGGAGAACATTTTTTTGGGTAATAATTTTTCCTTTAATGCCTTATACAATAGCAAATACACACACAAATGCATTGAATTAACAAAGCCACTAAAATAACAATGAAAGTAAACATATATTCACATATGACACTTTATAACTTGAGGATTTGTATTTTCATACGCAAAAATATACACATATATTAACAATTACTTCAAGATGGAAGTCAAGTTGATGGATACCAACGAAATTTTACTTTTAGATTCTTCAGCAATAATAACAAACAATTTCAACTTGTAATGTAGTTCCTAGAATTGATATGTGTATTTGCTTCTGTGGTGGATTTCAAGAGATCATATTCACAATCCATTTGATAAGCATCCCTTGGATCATTATTTTGACCTTGATATGTTATACAAACATTTATTTCATCACCATCATTATCATCTTTGTTAACGTCACTTTTATTCCCAATAATTAGCAACCTTACCACCAACACCATCATTTTCATCTTTTAACATCAATTCATGTTCATCTAAAGGGTAAGATGGATCATTGTGTTAATATCACATAGAATATTCATATGTATCTCTACCCATTTCACATCTAAAGTAATATTTTTCTCTCCTCTTAGTCCTTGAGAGATGATAAGGGTCTTCAAGATACTTTATGGAAAAAACATATCTCCCTTGTTATTGCAAGTTTCTTAAACCACAAGCTAAACTTCTCTCACAAATAACATATATACATAAATCAAAGAGGTGTATATATGAGGAAATTATTTATGCAATAATGAAAAGGAAAACAAATAATTCAAAATCTATATACGCAATTCTACAAGATAAAATTTTCAATGTCATACATTAAGTTATCTTGTTAGAGAGAAGAAAAAGAAAATCAACATGGATAATAGTTATTCAAACTGCAAGGTCAAGTATAATTTCAATAATTATATTTGTTTGAAGAGGTGCATTCTACAATAGAATATGGAAAATATATCAACTTTTCTTTGATTGGTGTAATGTTTATCTCTGTTAACATTTGGAATAATATTAAATTTAATAGGGAGGGGATGAGATGGGAAACTTGGTTTCTATAATACTAATAAAAGCAATAAAATATTGATGTTATAACTTACATATATAATTTTAAAATGTTGCCCCTACAAATTCATAATATAGTAAAGTTAAACCCTAAGGGATAGGTCAGTTGGTTTTCCCATATTCCCAAAGGAACAATTCTAATGGGAGGTTGTAAGATCCATTTACTCTAAGCCCTTTGGGGTTACCAATTGTACATGATCAATATTTCCCTCCATCCAAGAAACTAGGGAAAGGGTGACGTGGGTGGGGGAAATTCTCCATAGATATTAATTTGGGGATATATATGTAACACCTCCTCCTACATTTACCAAATTCACAAGCTCGTCAAGGTAAACATGAGACAAGTGTCACTATGACATGACTTGACCTCCAAGTTCCAGTTATGGAAGTGGGGTCGACACACCAACAACTTACAGACATCCCTCAAGAACACTAGATAACCTAAAAGTCATCCCACAGCCTTTGATGATCAAATCTTGAGCTGGAATTGCTTTTTCATAAGATTAAACCCCAACCACATGCACAACATAGCATGCATGTGGTTATGAGCCTCCAACCGCACCCATAAGCCAATCTCCATGTGATTATGACTTAAAAACTATAGTTTGGTGCCAGCGGTTTCAACATCTAAGCCATTTTTCCAAGCTAGCCTCTAGACCATTGCCCATAATTCCCTATAACTTTATAGAATCATAATTAACATGAAGAAAATGCCAAACATTCAAACCTGAAGTAAGAAATTACCCTAGATTATGTTGTATACATGAGTTATTTTGTCAAACGTATGGTAAATGTGTGAGATATAGGTAATGAATGCATATATAATCATAAACTTATGAATTTCATCTCATAATCACCAAGAAGGCTCCAAGCCCTCTCTAGCTAGCTGCAATAACACTTGTTATCACATGCATTCATAAACCTTTCAATAACTTATCAAAACATGTCAATAGCCATAGATAGAGTACATCATATAACCAACATATAACTAACATATAGACATAATGGAAACCATGGAAATTCAGCCATATAAGTGCCACATAATCACCACAAATTCTCATAGATCACCATTAGGAAAATATATCATATTAACATATGAAAATTCCAACCAAGTTAGGGACTTCCACTTACCACCCGACAATAGATTGGGCTGAACCAAATATCTCTTACAACCAATCACTCCTATGCCATATTCCAAGAATGAATGTGTGATCTATTGGGTTAAACCGAAACAAAATCGAACCAGGGTTTTGAGAGGCGAGAACACCTCAACCCTTAACCACAATGATCTCACCTATACAGTCCATAAATCAATAACATCAACCAAATCAATCTCTACCCAAGCTATCAAGGGCTCTAGGAACTAGTATCTCAACCCACAGCCTTCGAGGGCTCCAGAGATTTTGTTCCAACCATAGGTCCAAGAACTAGTAACCCAACATAGCCTTCCAAGGCTCCAAATCATTTGTTCCAACTGCAACTCCAGGAACTAGTATCTTGGCCCACCAAGGGCTCTTGAGCGTTTTCCCCAACCTATGACTCCAAGAACTAGTATCTCAACCCAAATTGTTCCAGGGCCTCCATAGCATTTGTTCCAACCCACAACCATAGGTAAGTTGAGCACCAATCAAAAAAACAAGTGGGAAATTCATAACACCATGACTATTCATAAAATGGAAAGGAAAGGTTGAAACTACTATCAATCTAGGAAAATGTCCACTCCAATGAAAACACATAACCAAGGAATCACATGCATATACCATGCATCCAAAAATCAACAAGGAAATCACACATGCAACATGGTGCCTGTAAAGTATCCTTATTGTAGCTATTGATCCAACTGTTCACTTGCACTCCCTTTCTTTCCTTTGCTTTCTCTCCCAAATCCAAGTGAATACTAGAATGCTCCAAGCATGCACCAAGAATTATCTAAGTGTGCAAGAGTATGAGAGAACGAGAGTGAAATGAGAGAGCCAAAAGTTGAACTGGCAAAATCTAAAACTGATCAAAAGTTGTGAACTAATTCTCTTATGTCTTTTTATTATTGATGTCTATTTTTTATTCATTTCCATTCATTTTTCGTCTAATTTTCCTTGCATGCAAATTTGTCTCTCTTCACCTTCCTTTTCTCATATTTTCCTTTATTTTCATAATTGAAATGCCAATTATTTCCACTCTTCCTTTGCCAATGCCTTTGCTAATTTCCATAGCCATTATTAATCCACAAGCGATGCCAACTATAATGTTTTTCCTAACATTCAACTTGGAATACATGTCCCATGACCTTGGTATTATTTTATTTACTTGGAAAGTCAACCAAAGGTTGTTTCAAACCCCTCCCCCTTCAAGAAACATCATCCTCGATGTTCAATGATGCTTATAACCAACAAACACATGTTTCCCATGGATCTTTATAACACATCTTGATGCAACATTTACATAATACCAATTTGTCGAAACCATGAACACCATACTGCTTATTAGAGCTTTATAACACAGCTCAATATAGTATTTACAACATATCATTTATTGGATCTTTATAACACAACTCATTGTAGTATCTACAATATACATATGCATACACATAAACTAAAACAAAGGATAAAACTCATCTTCTCAAGCAACAAATAGAGAAGGATGCATGGCCCGCATTAACACAATTTATGTTTTATTTAAGATAAAGTCATAGGAGAAGGAATATTTTGTATTATCTTCACATGGTTCTTTGCATATAAAGCTTTAGTCATTTACCCATGAGGTGTAGACCAGTTGGTTTATGTGGCGTTTATTCCCCATCAAGTCTCAAGTTCAAATCTCATGGGGAGGGGTTGAGAGTGGGATCCAATTTTAGGGGTTACATTGTCCCAAGGGGCATTTAGGAGAGTCTCGTACAATCCTAGTGAAAACATAATGCTATTGGGAATTTTCTTGAGACCATTTCACCTAGTTCCAAAACCTTCCGACAATCCAAAGCTCAACTAAGAATGAATCCCATCACACCATGGTTGTCTAGGAAACGGAAAGGCAAGGCTAAAGACACTATAAAACTAGGAAAAACCCATGCTAATGACAACAAATGAACCAAATAAACAAATGCATGAACCATGCATTCACACCTCAACTAGGAAATCACACATGCAACCTATTACCTGCAAAATCCTCATGCTGAAGCTATTTATCCAACCTTCTCCTTTATTTCCTTTTCTTTTCCTTTTACTTCCTTTTCTTTTCCTTTTCTTTTCTTTGATTGCTTGCTTTTTTTCTCTTCTGGGAGCTCTCTCTCTCTCTCTCTAACTCCATTCTCAAGCCAAAACTAAGAAAAGTTGTGAACTGGTTCTTTGATGCCTTTCTATTATTGATGTCTCCCTTTTATTTCATATTCCTTCATTTTTGCTCTAATTTACTTAGCATGCAAATATGTGCCTTTTCACCTTCCTTTTCTCCTACTTTCCTTTATTTTGATAAATAAATGCCAATTATTGCCTCTTTGCCTTTGCCAATTTGCATAGCGATAAATAAACCAAAAGTGATTCCCACTATAGTGCTTTCCCAACATTCAACTTGTAACACATGTCCCAAGACCTTGGTCTTATTTTGTGTTGTTTATCCTTTATTACATGCAAATTTAACCCGGGTTATTACAACTACCCTCAGTGAGTTTGAATTTGAGATCAGATACATCAAGGGAAAGGAGAATAAGGTTGTAGTTGTTCTTAGTAGAAGAGTGCAAGTGAATCATATTACAGTAGCGAGTTATTATGAGACAGATTTGTAGGATCATATCTCGTAGGCAGGGGAACATGATGATAGGTACTAGTAGCTGAGGCATAGGTTAGAGTAGTAGCATGAAGGTGATATGGACGAGGAGTGCCATTTCATAGTAGATGTCTTGGTCAGATTCACGAACAAGATTTATGTGTTAGACAACAGTGAGCTTAAGATGCTTATATTCATGTAGTTTCATGTCAAGTCGTATTTAGGTCACCCAAGATATCAAAAAATAATGACAACAATTAATAAGTTCTATCATTGGCCAAACTTGAAGAAAGAGGTGGATGAGTTTGTTCCTAGATATTTGGTCTGTTGGTATGTAAAAGTAGAGTGTAAGCGTCTGAGTGGTTTGTTGCAACCTATTTCAATTCCAGAGTGGAAATGGGAGGTCATTTCCGTGGACTTCATTACAGGCTTTTCCAGGAAATCAAGACAACATGATTCCATCATGGTTATGGTTGATAGGTTGAATAAGGTAGTTCACTTCATTGTAGTGAAGTCTACAAATTTAGCTAGTGAGGTAGCTCAGATATTCATCAAAGAGATCATGAGATATGGTGTTCCCAAGAAGATCATATCAGATAGAAATGACAAGTTCACTTCTAGGTTTTGGAAGGAGTTGCTTGCAGGTTTGGGGACAAAGTTTGCTTTCAGTACAACTTATCATCCATAGATAGATGGAAAAATAGAGAGGTTCAATAGGATTATTGAGGACATGTTGAGGATGTATGTCATGCATTAGTAGAGGAAGTGGGAAGAGTATCTTCCACTGGTAGAGTTTACATATAATAATGGGTATCAAGAATCCTTGAGGATGAGCCCATTTTAGGCTCTTTATGTGCGGAGTTGTAATACTCCTATTAGCTAGAGTGATCTAGTGAATAGGGTGTTGATTGGACCAGATATGTTGGCTGAGATAAAGCAAGAGATGCAAGTTATCAAGAGGAATATAAAGGCAACACAAGACAGGAAAAAGAGTTATGCAGATCAACATAGAAAATTCAAGGAGTTTTGGGTTGGAGAGCATGTGTACTTGCACATCAAGCCCAAGAAGAGATCCTTGAGGATTGGGTCATGTGCAGAGTTGGCACCTCGTTATTGCGGGCCTTTTGAGATACTGGAGAGGATTGGACCATTCACCTAGAGACTTGCGCTTCCACCAACGGTGAAAGTCCATGATGTTTTCCATGTTTCATTGCTTAAGAGATATGTCCAGGATGATGATCATGTGATTGATTGGTATGTATTACAGGTGGAACCAGAGGGATAATTCTGGTCAGAACATGAGTGAAATTTGCAATAGAAACAACTCATGCTCTAGAATAGAGAAATTGAGTAGGTTAAAGTGCAGTGGAAGCACTTTGAGCCTACTGAAGCTATATGGGAGATGGCTAATCAAATAGAAACATGAAATCAACAATGGGTAAGTGTTATATCAACACACTTGCATTACTTCTTGACTATATTATTCTATTTGGAATAAATTTAAAATAATAAAAAACACAAAGCTATACAAAGAAAATGTATTAAAAAATGTCATTTCTTTGGGTTGCAAAAGTTTCCATAATTGCACAATTATTCCCAAGGGACAATTACTATGAACTATGTTCCCAATAAATGATAAGAAACCAATAATTACAGTCCACTTCCTGCGGAAAACCTCCTTTTAACATGAATACAATGTACATGACAAGATGAAAGGGTGCAATGAAAGGCTCTAGCCTACATAATAATATAATAATAGAGATGTAATAATTCAATATCTAAGGATTTGTAAGCAGTTTTAGAGTTAACATGGGGATTTTTTATGGCTTAACATGCCCCTCCCACTCAATCAAGTGTTATCCTCAACACTTAATTAATTAGGAGTGTTTTTGCATGAACAACTCATCTTCCCATGTTACCTCTTTTTCTAGCAAGTTCTTCCATTTGATGAGGCACTCTGTAATTGCTCAATTTCTTAGTTTCCTTGTCCTTGTCTCAAGGATTGTTTCTACTTTCATTATGATTTTTCCTTCTTCATAAATCTTTTAAAATAGTTTAGACAAGGATTTTGTCATCAATTACTTTCTGTGAGAAAAAAACATGGAAGACTAGATATACACGTGAAGATTGAGGAAACTCGAATTTGTAAGCCATACTTCCAATCCTCTACAACAACTTATAGGGGTCATAATAACTAAATGCTAACTTATTTTCCTTCTTTTGTTTCTTAAGGGACATCTATTTACATGGCTATGGTCTCAAAAATACCCAATCCCCTAATTCAAATTCCCTTTCATTGTAATATCAATATACTTGTTTTTTCATACTATTATGTGCTATAACCAACTTTTCCTTCAATAGTTTGATAGCCTCTTAATGATGCTCCATGTGGTCCTCCACTGCTTGAACCTTTGTAATCCCTTTTAAGGGTGATATGTTGAATTGATGATTATATTAAATAAGTTCCGTAAATGGGGACATTGTTTTGTGAAGTATGGAAGATGTGTTGTACCACCATTCTACTAAGGGAAACCATTTGACCCTTTGTGTCTATTTCTCCTATAAAAAGTAAAAAATATGTACTTCTAAACATTCATCTACAATCTCAATTTTCGCATCCGATTGAGGATAATTGGATGATCTATATGAGCCAAATGAGTACCCAAACAAGAAAATAATCAAATCCAAAAGTTTCTAGAAAAATTGGATCTCTATCACTTACAATAATTTTTGGGATTCCATGTAGCTTTTGAACTATTTCCATGAATTCTTCTAACATTTTAGTTACTTCAAAAATATGAGAAAGAGAGAAAAATGGTCATAGTTTGTTAATTGATCTACCAGCACCATAATGACATTCTCTCCTTCATATTTGGGTAGACTTGTAACAAAATCCATTAAAAGTTATTCCTAGCATTGGATTGGTATGGCTAATGGTTGTACGAGCCCTTGGGTGTTGATTTTCTCTCCCTTATTCTACTGGTAGACAACACATTCAACCACAAGCTTGTTAGAAATCAGGACAATACTGAGAGGGGGGGTGAATCAATATTGTAGGAATTCTAAAACTTTCTTTTACTTACAATGACACTACGACACCATTGAAATTTCCAACAATTAATTTATATGAGCATGGAAATAATCAACATAACTAGCACAAATAGTACACATATATTCTAAATTTTTTTCTTCAATATCTTCATAAGGGAAAGCTAATTCAACTTGCTATTACAAAGTTCTCTAGCTACAACCAGAAGGAAGCAACCAATCCTTGATTTTTCAACTACAATTGAAACTAGATACAACCCCTAAGTTTATCAGCTACTATTGAAAGGAGCTTCAACCCCTAATTGCTTATTATCTCCTACTAAAAGGAGCTACAACCCCTGATCTGCAAGCTACAACTTGCATGACCTCAATGATTCATCTTTCATAAATTTGTAGAATTTTTAAAAAATATGACACTTATTCACAGATATTATCCTAATTATACACTATTTGTGGAATCATGCATAATACATAACCTCCTCTACGTTGATCATCAATTTTGCGGAATTAAAGAAACAATCGCATGCGCACATTGAAGCATCAATCACACATATCAACACAGTATATCACGGGGAAAGCATATAGCTGAAAACCCCTCAACTATCTGTATATTATATTGATTGATA
Source organism: Pinus taeda (assembly GCA_000404065.3). Classification (NCBI taxonomy): domain Eukaryota; kingdom Viridiplantae; phylum Streptophyta; class Pinopsida; order Pinales; family Pinaceae; genus Pinus; species Pinus taeda. The sequence continues at coordinate 16,046 of APFE031410750.1, read as the reverse complement.
ACATGTAACAATACATAGTACAATACTCCTCGCAAGTACTCACTACTATCTCCACCTGTTACACACAAACTAGCTCAGATATGAATCAATCATAGGTTCAAATCTCCTCTGCTGCTTGTCTGCCTCCACTGCACAATACCTATTGAGAATAGATGAGAATGGCTGATCCAAACTTGTATTTCCCTTGTGTTGCACTATGCAATCCTCATTGGCAATCTCAATCCACTGATTGTGAAAATCTCATGCACAACTATAGTCACAACTGACAGCTATCTTACCCTTTCATTCACCTCTAACACTTGTCTCCACTGAACTGTCCATAAACTGAGTTAACTGATGTATTCTTTAGTTGATTTATGAGTTAATAATTAGTGAATTAATTAATAATTAATTCACACCACTCATCACTAGTGTATTTATCAGTTAGACTAAATACAACTAGTTCAACTAAGTCAAACTAAACACAACTCCATCAACTCCTCAATCAACTCCACCAAACTCAATCACTTGAGTTCTAACTGAAGTCCATCATGCAATAGCTCAACTAACCCATAGGAAAAGCGTATTTCCTTCTGGCAGTTACATGTGCCACATCCGTAGCTCGAACTGAAGTGCTGCAAGAGGATAAGATAATGTTTATAGTCCAAATATTATTAAGAGCTAATAATATTCGACGTTCTATTTTTTTGACTGGTAGTCTAAAAATAGACTCCGCCCATATGTCTACAAATAGACTTTGTGCCAAAAATAGCCTACGGGCCCACTTAGTGAAAGCAACTTATTTTCACTAAGCTCCATCATCTTGTTGCATTTTCAACACAAAATGATAGAAAAGATATATCAACGACTTAGAAATCAACCTCTTTGGGGAGGAAATCCCTTTACATTACACAAATGCACAATTCTTGGATGATACAAATGACAATACCTCCTTTCTATATAT